>APFE031703421.1:182744-193359 GCA_000404065.3 Pinus taeda | reverse complement strand
ATTTATTGATTTCAAACATAGATCTTCATCTATAGCTATTAGCATGCATAATACATACAAAATTCAAATAAATGTCAATGGTCGTGGTCACATAAATGATAAATCTATTAAAAATTTAAATCATGATTCATAATTCATAACTGAAAGACAACTTACAACTACAAGATAGTAAGATAAACACAGTGACAACTATAGTTTTCTCATTAAGTCATCAAATCAAAATGTGTTACATAGGTAGTGTTGGTGAAATGCCAATGGCAAATAGAAATAGAAAATATAAAACAACTACAGGTATACAAGCCTCAAGGCATCAATCAGCATCAGAATCAGCATCACTGTCCCCATCATCATGGTCCCCACTGCTCTCCTCTGCATCCTCGTCCTCCCTTATATCCATAGTCGCCTCTGCATCTGCTAGTATGGAGGCTGACCCCTCTAAGTCATCAAATCTAATAGGCTCTAGCACTGGATCATTGAGATCCATGTTGGCCAATGCCAACTCAACAGTGGTGTCCAGACCCATATCATCAGGAACAGCGTTACTTGGGAGCGAGAGCGAAAGCGGGGAGCGGGAGCGAAAACGGGAGCGGGAGCGACATATTCAGAAGCTCTTGGTTTGGTGCTCTTGATTAAATACGAGGTCCATACCCTAATACATGACAAAATTCAATGGAAACATTACAATCCCCCAATCCTAAAATCCCGAAAAACTGATAAGTCTGCTGGATTTTGAATGAAATCTAAAATTCTACTTTCTCCATATGAAATCTAATGAGGCCGGAACCACTCTCAAACATCCTGAGTCATTTCATGGTAATGTTAAAAATTTAAGTAAAAGGATGAAAATGAAGATTAAGGAGAATGTCACTTTTACTTTAAGAATTTAACATTACCATGAATATAGCATATCAATACTAGGGCCTAGACTTGATCATGAAGCTGCCAAAATGCTTTACTCCTTGTTGCAACAGCACAAATCACTTGCCAACAACACAAATCACTTACCAAATGAAAATATTAATGAGCAAACACGCCCTTTTCATACCCGCGCTGAGCTTAGCGAGTCCTGGAAACCGGACACGTGTCCTAAAATCGCGACACGCCCCTGAAAATCACGACACGCCCTCGGACACGACGTGTCCTGTGATTTGGACACGAATCCGGACCGAATCGTGTCGAATTCGCCGGATTCGGGATTCGCAGGGGGTTTAGGACGAATCCGGTTACTTAGATTTAAACACAAAGATTAAATTTATATCACATCACATTTACTCATGAGTCATGAATGATCACATAATGACAATAAAAATATAGGAAAATCCAAAAGCAACCATTAAAGTTTATTATATATCCAAGGGCAAAATCTCAAAATCAGCCTTTATTTATATTAGTATATGAGGCTGCAAGTACAATAAAGACTATAAGGCTGCAAGAACTATAGAGACAAAAGACTAATCCTCATCATAACAATCCTCATCAAAAATAGAAGCAGCACAATGCTCAACAGTGGATGGTCGTGCTGAAGAAGATGATGCACCAATTCCACTTCCAGAATCCTCCTCGTCCTCAATCCTCCAGAAGATGATGCACCAATTCCACTTCCAGAATCTTTTTCTCCTGCTACTGAAATCCACTTTGCTGATGCTCAATGCTCAAAACACCTTAGCTGAAAGCCTGAAACAACTGCCAGTCTCCAAGAGAAACGACTTGCTGAATAGTGTGATGAGAGAATGAGACAAACCTCTCTTTTATAACTTCAGAGAGGCTTATAGAACCCACCTAAACCCTAAAAAATATTAGAAAACAATTAAAAAAAAATAAAATAAAAAAAAGTCAATTTTTTTATGAAACGCGGGCTGTACGGCCGTGAAACGCGTTTCCGGCCGTACCACCCGCATTTCCGTTTCGGGAAACGAGTGGTACGGCCGGAAACGCGTTTCACGGCCGTACGGTACGGGGAAATGAGTTTCGTTTCCGTTTCCGGCTGGAAACTCACCCCCCCTGCGTTTCCTGCAACTTAGATTGACGCTAATCTAAATGATCTATTGCATGCATTACTCATAAATAATGTGTAAATTAATGTTCATAGTGGTGAACTCTTGGTAGCTTTCCCATGAAAAATCCATCTTCCATTGCATAGGTAATTGTTGGAATTTTGCCTGCCAGGGCATCAAAATTTTGGACTCCTTAGAAGCTCTTTGGCTGATCTAACACATTGAGGACTCCATACTCCCAAGGAACAAGGGACAGGTCCATTTGGTTGGTGATCACATCTTAATTTGATCCATATTTTTTCTCTCTCTCTATTCAACACTTTCAAGGTTAAGTTAGCAAACTAGGGCTTGGTGTGAATCCCTAGGTAAGAGGAATTTTTGTGGTTGAAGAGCCTAATCATCAAGAGGATAGTATTTGCCACTAAATCTGTCATTTTGGTGGGTATCAACTTAGTTTCGTCCATAAATTTCCTTGCCCTAGTTGTTTGCTCAAAACAGAAACCTGAGTTCTCCTTTCTTGAACTTAAGGGCTTCCTTGAAGGTTTCATGAGCCTTGGTATCACTGATTTACATTGTAAGTGTTGGAAAATGGATTGGGGCAACATATTTAACTTGACATTTTCCTTTACTTGACATTTACTTGTGATGTATGTTATTCTTTAATTTGATTATGCTTATGTTCTTATCATCATATAAATGCCAAGACAATGAAAATCACATGCACACAAGATATAGGCTCCATGCCAGGGAAAAACCCCACAACTTGGGGAAAACCAGAACAATACACTTATAGAATCAAATCAAAGTGAGACCTCTGAGACCCAAACACTAAAGTCAAACCACCTCCAAGCATTAAGTCATCCTTTTAATATCCGAATCAACATAAGTTTTACTACTGCACTTTCAGGGTCTTGGCCTTTTGAGAAACAACCTGCAATTCTTGGTCACTTTTAGGGTCTCGCCCTCTGAGTCACATCCTGCAATCTCGGTTTCTTTCAGGGTGTCAACCCTCTAAAAGAACAAACTTATTTTGTTAATATTCTCATCATCTTCTTTAAGTCTTCTCATCCTTCTATGCTTTAGATTGCATCAAAGTCGAACTTCAGATGATTCTCCAAATGAAATGACCAACTCTTTATAAATACCCTTCTGCATAACCTCATCTTCAAGGCCGACATGACATAGGTGAGGTTGACTTGAGACAGAGCGGACTTAAGCTTTGGAGGGGTATGACTTAATAAATTTAGACACCAATTCATGATACAATTCTTCCAGATGGATCATATACTCTTTGACTCTAGAAGCATTAAATGCTTGACCTAATATGCATGAAACCCATGCCAAAAATAATTTTTTCTTTCTTCTTTACATCACATATACTAAACCTAGTTACTTTTCCAACACTCCCTCTTAACAAGGGAGGTATTCACAATGACTCAACAAGTCCATCTCAAATAGAAATATTCTCATAAGAAGGGATCCAAATTGATAAACATCATCATAGCCAACAATATCACATTAGCAAGGCCTTGACAGGTACACTCTCTCTCACAAGATTAGAGCAAATGCTGGGAGGCATTCCATAGGGCACCATACCGCCTCATCGTGGTACATACTCCACCTAGGATACCCGGAGTATATCTACCACTAGACCATTCTTATCCAAGTCCATGTGACTTAGGATCTCCATCCTAATCCATCACACTACATGACTCAAGAATGTTTGTCCAAGATGCTTATTCAATCCATCATTCTCCTTATCTATGTCTATTAACTTTGACTTAGGATATCATTCATAAATTCATAATCCATCCTAGTACTTGACACAAGGAGAACCAAACAAGTCATCGTTCTCACTATCTGTGATGCATGCACTAGACTTATGACAGTTAGTCCTGACCTAGTACACGACACAGGGAGAAGCAGTGTCCAACCATACTCTCTCTCAAATCAGGGAGGATATTCCTATTCTTCTTTTAATCAGAGAATAAATCCTGCTCCTATTCAAGGAGACTCCTTTTACTCCCTCTCAAACTTAGAGGAGATTCCTGACTTCCTTAGAGAAGTCACAACCACAAGTACTCTTGACTCTCATAAAAGCACCAGCTATCAGTTCTTTGTAGCTTGCATGGCTCCCTCTTACCTCTACATCTCATTGAACAAAGCATGCTTCCTTTCTTAGTATCATGGATCACAAAGCCATCTTCTCATGACAGGTTCCAGGTCATCCATCTTGCACATCACTTTCGTCTCAACTTTATCAATGAAGGTTTTCTATTGAACCTTCCCAAACTTCAAGTTGATCATAGCTTCCTCACGAAAGTGATCTCCCTTCTTGACCTTTCTCACATTACTACCTTCCAATTCCAAGATGAGAAAATCTTGATCTTCAGGTATCAGATGTTGAGCTTTCCCTCAATATCCACACAATTGAACTTGCCTCAACCGTCATCATGTACACCTGCAATATCTTTCTAGGTAGCAAAACAACATGTTAACCAAATAACCAATAATAGATATTAACATAAGACTTACTCACCATGACGATCTTCTCAACAAAGCATTAACATCCTTATGGTCCATCACCACATGAGTCTACCTTTATGCATCAGAGTGCCCAAGGATCCAACTTGATTACCAAGTTGCCATTTTTCCTTCAATGGACTTTGATAGCATCAATTTCCTCAGGGTCATTACAATTCCCTCCATTCATCATGTTCTTCATGGCATAAGATCAACTTTGCGTAGCCATCTTTCTCATTTTGCTTCCTTCATTATGTACCTGCAATTTTTACTGACAAGTACAACCAAGCAAAATATACAAATTAGGAGCAAGATGTCAATTTTGTTAATCTAGGGATTCCATGGTATCTTAGAGGGAGAATTCCTAGGGTTTTCAGATCCAAACCCTAAATTTCTTGACATTTCCTTTTGAAACATCAGCCCTAGGGTTTGAAGTCATACCCAAATTTTCTTCCAATTCCACCCTCACTAGGGTTTACCATATACCCTAGATTACTTGCAAACCCTAAAATTCAAGAGCTAGGGTTTTTATGAGGGAACAAACATATTAGGGTTAGGGTTTCCATATGACTAGGGTTTCCAAGTACCATCTAGGGTTTACAATCCCTAGATACCATCAACCTTCAACGAGATGAAGCCTATAATCAAGACATACATTGAAAACCCTAATGCATTTAATGCAGATCTTTATTCATCTACGCATAAAACAGATGCACATACCTTATGACTACATACCGTAGTTAACCATGATCAGTGGAAGCTGCCGCAAAGGCCTTCTACTTCATCTCACAATCCATGGTATTGTCACTTCCACAATTTCCGGGAGTAGTTCCTTCAAGATGCTCTCCTCAAGGTGACTAACTGTTGCTTGCTGCTACAGTCCTTCAAGCTAGACTTCTACACTATCTCCAAAAATTCCACGAAAGTTTTTTCCTTAAATTGTTGATTTAACCAATAGGTCTAATACCTATCTCAAACTTTAGATCTCTACACTTCTGAAGTTTTCACTGTATATGCTTTTAAGAGAGCCTTTCATACAGGTTGGCCTAGAGTCCTCTATTAGGCAAATCTCTTCTCTGAAATTTGGCCTTCTGGAACAGGTGTTTTTTCTCTGAAATTCAGACTTCTGGAAAGGGTGTTTATTCTCTGGATCTTTTACAACTTCGACTTTCAGGACTCCCTTTGTTCTTTCGGCCTTTCAAGTTCAGATGGGTGATTTGCTAAGATACCTTCTTAATCTTTGGATGAGTTACTGTTGAGACATCTTATCTATTTTCGGATGCATGACTGCCTGAGGCTTCTCATGCCTCTAATTACTGTGATTTCCTCACTGGCTGGGATGACTGATATTAGTCCTCACAACTTGTGTTTTAAGTCTTGTTTTTATATGCACATGACCTTTGGTCTGAACTTGATGGTGAGGCTGCTTTCTCGGCCTCTTTTATGAAATTTAAGCCCAGAACCTTGGTTTCTTTGAAATTCAGCCTAATCCTCAGACTTATCCTTATTCCAGGACTTCGCTCTATCACTTGTTTTACCACAGGGATATATATTCCTTTAATCTGCACTCAAATAGGCTTCTTGAAGCAATGACACAGGGTTTAGTGATGCCAAGATCAAATCGGGGAAGGTGACGAAGACAGGCCTATTCTAGGCCTCAGCCAATCAAAAATTTGGTGGCCTTATCTTAGAAGATTTCGGTCCTTCTAGTTATCTCAGAAAATTCAGACACCATGCTAAAGACTGTGGTCTTATGGTTGATCCATTTGTAACCCTTTGTCACTGTCACTGTACTTTGTCACTCTAATCCTTTTGATCTTCCAGCTGCCCATGTCGCTGTCCTTAGCTATGATACCATGTTGGAAAATGGATTAGAGAAACATGCTTAAATTAACATTTTCCTTTACTTGACATTTACTTGTGATGTTAGGTTCTTCTTTAATTTGATTATACTTATGTTCTTATCATCAAATAAATGCAAAACAGTGAAAATCACATGAACACAAGATATAGGCTCCATACCATGGCAAAACCCCACAACTTGGGGAAACCCAAACAATCCACTTCTTATAGAATCAAATCAAAGTGAGACCTCTAAGACCCAAACACTAAAGTCAATCCACCTCCAAGCATTAAGTCATCTTTTTAATATTCGAATCAAGCCAAGTTTTACTACTGCACTTTCAGGGTCTCAGCCTTCTGAGAAACAACCTGCAATTCTTGGTCACTTTCAGGGTCTCGAACCTTTGAAAATTGAGACACATCCTGCAATCACAGTTTCTTTCAAGGTCTCGGCCCTCTGAAAGAACAAATCTCTTTTGTTAAGATTCTCGTCATCTTCATTAAGTCTTCTCGTCTTTCTATGCTTCAGATTGCATCAAAGTCTAACTTCAGATGATTCTCCAAATGAAACGACCAGCTCTTTATAAATACCCTTCTGCATAACCTCATCTTCAAGGCCGACATGACAGAGGTGAGGTTGACTGTAGACAGAGCTGACTTAAGCTTTGGAGGGGTATGACTTAATAAATTTAGACACCAATAGATGATACAATTCTTCCAAATGGATCATATACTCTTTGACTCTAGAAGCATTAAATGCTTGGCCTAATAAGCATGAAACCCATGCCAAAAATAATTTTTTCTTTCTTCTTTACATCATATATACATAATGACAATAATGAAGACCAAACCTATTTACTTTTCCAACAGTAAGGAACCTTTTCCCCTAGCCTTGACCTTTGGTTACTCCAACACTCGTCAAATTTATCAAACCCTAGGTCTTGTGCCCTTATTTCTAGGTCTTTCATTGAAAGCGAATTGCTTCCTTATGAAGCCTTGAACCTAAATTGTCTTTCTTGAAGAGTTCCAAGTGAGTGTTAAAATTTGGGTACCGGAGGACAAGTGGTTCCCTAAGGCTTTGATCTTTGACCTAGGGAAAAGTGTCCAAATTTATTTGTACTTTTCTCTTAAAGTGACTTTATAAGTGGTAAAATCAATTTAATTTAAAAGTGACCTTATAAGTGGTAAAGTTACATTCTAATTTAAAAGTGACTTTATAAGTGGTAAAGTTACTTTCTAATTTAGAAGTGACTTTATAAGTGGTAAAGTTACATTCTAATTTAAAGGTGACTTTATTAAACTCAATGAAGAATTAGAAAGTGAAAAAGTGACTATGGAAATAAAAGGCTAAGTGGGTCTTTATTTAAGTGGGTGAGTTAAAAAATAGAAAGTGAGAATTAAATGCACATTTATTCTCATCCCTAGATCTAAATGAATTTCAGCCATTAGATCTTAGAAAACCCAAAAGGTCATTTAGAGAATAAAAGGAGAAGAGAAGAGAAGAAAGAGAAGAGAGAGCATTTGAAAGAAAGAGAAGAGAGAGCAAGGAGAAAATTTCTAAGCAGTAAGGAAATGAAGGAGAGTAGCAAGAAGACACTTCAACGAATCTGGGCAACAACATTTATTGGCACGCATCTCAAGGAAAAACCGTACAACAGGAGAATGACACAGAAATCAAGGAAGAGGGAGAATAAGTTTTGGGCACGTTTTTTTGAGGCTGGTCGTACAACATTTAATGTTGTTTTATTGCTGTAATTTTTTTTTGTTTTGGTTGTTCGCTGATTGACACGATTTTCAAGGTGGAGTTCAAGCACAAAAATTGAGATAAGTTGTAATTTGTGGTTGCTGTAATTTTCACTGTGTATTTCAGTTTCTCTGTAAAAGCATTTTCAGAAATTAGAAAAGCTGTCAAATTGGTTTTCCCCAAGAGTTGTAGGGGGTTTTTCGAGAGTCACATTGACAAAAAATCACTGTGTTATTTTTTGTGTGGCTGTTATAATTTGCTATGTTTTATTTCTGCAATTTCAGCAGTTGTAAAATCTCTAAATTTGTGTTTTAGGAAAATTATTGTCATTTCCAGATTTTAGAATTTTTATCATGCATGGAGTGATAAGGAAAACTGATAACTGGAGTGGGGGTTGAAATTTCTTCATGGTATCAGAGCTTGGTTGGTTGAAAAGTGCAGTTTGGAATAGCAAAGTGAAAATTACAGCAAGCTGATTTTTACATAGAAAACAGAAACCTTTACCATAGATTTGAAAATTCTAGTTTGGTAGAACAGTGAAACATGTCTTTGGGTTTGAGAGTTGAAGACAGGTTGGATGGGCAAAACAACTACAATGCATGGAAGGAGAGAATCTAGAGCATCTTTGAGGAAGCAAAAGTCTGGGGCATTATGGTAAATACCACACAGAACCAGTCGCAGTACTCGCTGACCTTGTACAGTTGGAAGAGTTTAATAAAAAGAATGCTAAGGCAGAAAGATTGATTCTGGAAGGAATCAAAGACCATGTCATTCCTCATGTGAGAGGAAAGACTTACGCACATGAGTTGTGGACAACCTTGACCAGTTTTTACTAGAGCTCAAATGAAAACAAAAAAATGGTCCTAAAGGAGAAACTGAAGGCCAATAAAGTGGTTAAGACTGACAATGCTACAACATACCTCACAAAGATCACTTCAGTGAGAGATGAGTTGGCAGCCGTAAGTGAGATCATTGCATCCATTGAGTTGGTGAGAATTGCTTTGAATGGTCTTCCCAAGAAGTGGGAGAATTTTGTGGATGGCATTGTTGCATGGGAAAACCTTCCCGATTGGGAGAGGTTGTGGGATGATTGCATTCAGAATGAGATCAGAAAGAACCATCTTGGGGCAGCCAATAGGTGGAGGAGGATGACAATGTGGCATTGTTAGCAAAAGGCAAGAAGGACAAAGCAAAAAAGCAAGCTTCCAATAGTAGAGGCAAAGGCAAAGGTAAAAGCAAGCAACAGAACAAGGAGAAAGACTATTCCAAAGTCAAATGTTGGAATTGTTAAAAGTTGGGACACTATGCTGTTGTGTGTCCGAAGAAGAAGAACAAGAAAGGGAAAGACAAACCCATGGCAGCTTCTGCAGAGATAGAGAGCTTCTCAAAGAGATTTGATCGGGAGTTTGGGTTCATAGCTTGTGAGGCCACTAGTGCAGGATCACCTGCCATACAAGTTCAGAGGGAGTGTGCATTCCCCGCTACTAGCAGAGCATCTTCTAGCATTTGGTATGTTGACAGTGGCGCTTCTCGCCACATGACAGGAGTCAGAGAGTACTTCTCAGAGCTTTCAGAAGGTGATACTGATATGGAGGTAGTACTTTCTGATGACAACATTGTTAGAGCAGTCGGTGTGGGGACATTGACATTTGATAGGGGACCCAAACCTCCCTTGAAAGTGTCAGAGGTTCTATATGTGCCTGGAATGAAGAAGAACCTGATATCTGTCTCAACACTTGAGGATAGAGGGTATGTGTGTTGTTCAGGAGAGGGCATGTGCTTATTTATCCTAGGGGAACTCCAGCGTCTTCAGCTAGAGAGATTGGTGTGCGCCATGACAAGGTGCACAATTTCTCATTGCAGCCCCTGATGGCATTGAGTAGCAACACCCGAGATAGGACTGACAGTAGATCTAGCAGTTCAGAGTTGTGTGAGATTTGGCACCGCAGGATGGGGCACATGTATCATGGGGCCTTGAGTACATTGAGGGAGATCACCAGTGGTGTGCCAGATTTTAGTTTATGATCACCTTGATGTATGCAGAGGATGTGCTATGGGGAAGTTTGCCAGATCCCCTTTTCCTAGTAGTGACAGCAGAGCGATCGAGATCCTTGACTTGATACATACCGATGGGTCAGATGTTTCATGTATCATTGAGTGGCTAGGAGTACTATGTTTTATTCATTGATGACCACTCTAGAAAGACCTGGATTTATTTCTTAAAGACCAAGAGTGAGGTCTTCAAGTGGTGTCAAGAGTTCAAAGCTGTTGTGGAAACCCAGACAGGTAGGAAGATCAAGGTCCTCAGGTTGGACAATGGAGGGGAGTATACCCTTGGTTAGTTTGTTGATTTTTGTGCTGAGGCAGACATTAGAAGGGAGTTCACAGTTCCTTACTACCCCTAGCAGAATGGGGTTGCGGAGAGGAAGAACAAATCCATTGCAGGGGTTGCCAAAGCCATGCTTCATGATCAAGGGTTACCTTTATTTTTGTGGGCAGAGGCTTGCAACAC
>APFE031703421.1:134509-180532 GCA_000404065.3 Pinus taeda | reverse complement strand
CCAGAGTCACCAGACCCTCAGGAGCAGTTGAGTCAATCACAGGGATCCAGTGGTCAGGGATCAGGAGGCACATCGATTACAGTGTCAGGTCCATCAGTGAGCAGTGGCTCTCAGAGTCAGGTGGGCGGTTCTTCGGGCAGCGTGTAGGGCAGTCCGCAAAGCAGTTCACAGGGTGATGGAGTGAGACTGACAGGGTACATGGATTTAGATTGGGCAGGTTGTGCTTCAGATAGGAAGAGTACTTCCAGGTGTTGTTTTGGGTTGGGTTCAGCAGTTGTGTCGTGGATCAACCGGAAACAACAGTCAGTTGCATTGAGTTCAACTGAGATAGAGTATATGGCTGCTAGTTTGGCTAGTTGTCAGGGATTGAGACCTTCAGTAATTTACTGTGATAATCAGAGTTGCATAAAACTCATGGAGAATCCAGTTTTTCATGACAGGTCAAAGCATATTGAGATCAAGTATCACTTCATTAGAGACTATGTCCAAAAGGGAGCTGTCAAGCTTGAGTACATTTCCACAAATGAGCAGGTAGTAGACATTTTCACCAAAGCCCTACCACGGGGCAAGCATGTCTACTTCAGAGACAAGATGGGAGTGGTGAGGAAAACATTCCTCGGTAAGAGGGAGTGTTAAAATTTGGGTACCGGAGGACAAGTGGTTCCCTAAGGCTTTGATCTTTGGCCTGGGGAAAAGTTTCCAAATTTATTTGTACTTTTCTCCTAAAGTGACTTTATAAGTGGTAAAGTCAATTTAATTTAGAAGTGACTTTATAAGTGGTAAAGTTACTTTCTATAAGTGGTAAAGTCAATTTAATTTAAAAGTGACTTTATAAGTGGTAAAGTTACTTTCTATAAGTGGTAAAGTCAATTTAATTTAAAAGTGACTTTATAAGTGGTAAAGTTACATTCTAATTTAGAAGTGACTCTATAAGTGGTAAAGTTACATTCTAATTTAAAGGTGACTTTATTAAACTCAATGAAGAATTAGAAAGTGAAAAAGTGACTATGGAAATAAAAGGCTAAGTGGGTCTTTATTTAAGTGGGTGAGTTAAAAAATAGAAAGTGAGAATTAAATGCATATTTATTCTCATCCCTAGATTTAAATGAATCTCAGCCATTAGATCTTGGGGTAACCCAAAAGGTCATTTAAAAGAATAAAAGGAGAAGTGTAGAGGAAAAGATCATTCATTCTTTCATGAGCATTTGAAAGAGAAGAGAGAGCAAGGAGAAAATTTCTGAGCAGTGAGGAAGTGAAGGAGAGCAACAAGGAGACATTTCAGCGAATCTGGGTAGCAACATTTATTGGCACTCATCCCAAGGAAAAACCGTACAACAGGAAAATGACACAGAAATCGAGAAAGAGGGACAACAAGTTCTAGGCACGTTTTTTTGAGGCTGGCTGTACAACGTTTAACGCTATAAAAATTTCTGTTTTGGTTGTTTGCTGATTGACACGATTTTCCAAGTGGAGTTCAAGCACGAAAATTGAGATAAGTTGTAATTTGTGGTTGCTGGAATTTTTATTGTTTATTTCAGTTTCTCTGTAAAAGCATTTTCAAATAAAGAAGAGCTCTCAAACTGGTTTTCCCCAAGAGTTGTAGGGGGTTTTTCCAGGGTCACATTGACCAAAAATCACTATGTTATTTTCTGTGTGGTTGTCATAATTTTGCTGTGTTCTATTTCTACAATTTCAACAGTTGTGAAATCTCTAAATTTGTGTCTTAAAAAAATTATTGTCATTTTCAGATTTTAGAATTTTTATCATGCTTGGATTTAAAACGAAATGTATGGAGTGATAAGGAAAACTGATAACCAGAGTGGGGGTTGAAATTTCTTTAGTGAGGTCATTTCACATATTAAACCACAAATACCTAATATAAGTGATCTGTTTGCTATCGGGACTCCTCCCACCAGTGAAAATCCGTAAAGAGCAGGGGGTTTTGGTGTGGTGATAGTGGGCCACTACCCCATTCTTGCTTTTGGTCTAGTTTACACCTTGTAGGGTTTCCCTCTCCAAGGCCTGCTACATTTTGTAGCAACAAAGCCCTATCACTTTATTTGGCGCATCACAGCCTCAAGGAGCTTACTTGGTCTCTTATATTGGCCACAAGTATCATTTCAACCTGTATATACTATTGTGCCCTACACCCTCCATTGGGTGCTTGCAACATTTGCGTAACCTCAGTGAACCCATGCAACATCTTTGGCTTTTTGGTCCATCGTGGATGATGAAATTTCATATTTGAATTGAAAGGGATTTGCAAATAGAAAAGAAAAATGCAAAACCTATGATAAATTTTAAAACAAAAAAAAGAGACATTTAGCCTACAAATAGGGGCCATTTTTTACTTGAAATAGGGAAAATGAATTAAAAACAAGGAAAACAATCAAATCTGGAAATTTTGAAGAGATAAATCATATATGGGAATGAAAACCGGTTTATAAAGCCTCCTCCCAAATGCCAACTCCACTAGATAGGTTCAAACCAATTCTCAGATGAAAAAGAACCTCCAAACTTGCTGCTGGTTCTCCAAAACTCAATGCTGTTACATAACTGTCCAAGCTCTCATGTGCTCACAAACACTAGATATTAGATGTGTGAGGCAAATAGGAGCTTAGGCATGCTTTTATAAGTTTATGGCTACAAATCTAGGAGGGAACTTGCCTATGGTTTGTTAAAAATCACCTCCAAAACTATTCGCGAGTCCCATCTCCTTGTCGAGCCATGCGTTTAACTAACTGGGTCGATTTTTTATGGACCTGGCTAGTTATGTACCAAATTGGTCCTAACCAATCCTTGGATCAGATTTATTGCTTTGGTTAGTAGGAACGAGGGTCTGGCTGAATTTTAGTTCAACTTGATTGGTTTTAAAACTATGGTTGTTATGGACACACACCATCAATCAATGCCTCATAATTACGCTCCTCCTCGACGTTGGAAAGAAAGGCCTCAAGGAAGGTCACACTAGACGAGGGGCAAGGGATATCCACCAAAGTGAAGCATGGGAACAAGAATATAACCAAAGGTGGTCTGTCATCCAATTCAATCTGTGGTCCATACTAGAATTCTCTTGAACATCAAATAAAAGCACTTGATTACAAAAATGGTTAATGTACGTTAACGATAGATGACCCTCCATCATTTGATGAGTAGATGAGATGAAATAAAGCATTGATTGGAGCATGGATGGAATGCCTTGAGGCTAGCTATTTGTGGATCATTCGTTGGTTGGCAAGTTGAACAAATAGGAGGAATTTTTTCTCCTAGGGGTTACCTACTTGGGTGGGTAACAATCCTAAAGACCCCTCTAGCCCTAATAGGCCCTAGGTTCTCTAGAAGACTCGTTGTTGCTAAATCTAGCAGGCCTTTGTAAAATTTCCATGAATGCAGTTACTGGTTATTTATCTCCTAACTTATGCGGTTTATTTGTCTTCAGAAATATTACGACAAATAACAATAAATTCATTACTGCAATTTTTCACAAAATTAAATACTGGAACTGAGAAAATAATACCCACTCATAAAATTGGACACCAATATTTTTGGACAATCATCCTTGGAAAAACCCCAATGTGGGGAAAACCGGTGGAACAGATGAGGGTTTTTTATTATTAATCTTCGATAATTTGAGAAATTACAAATGCTTGCCTGATATTGGCAAAGCTCTGGCAAATAATAATCTCCATTGGCAAAATAGTTCGGAGATAAAAATTCTCCTCTGCAAATCAATCTGGCCTCTTCTAGCAAACTCATACTCCTCCCTGACACTTGCACTACAACCCAGAAAATGCGCGCTACCTGCTCTGGAAAAATTTCACAGGCTCCAGGAATGACTTCATGCAAGCAAAACTACCTCCTTCTGCCTCCTAAAGGTACTTGCACCTCCTCTGACAATTCTTTCGACAATTGGAAGAGAAAATACTACTCCTGCTACATGCATTGGGTAAATTGGCTACTCGCACTAGCTGAATTGGTCTGGTGCATATACAAACTATGCTATGATCTCTGCTATGATTGAGATAGTCTTCCTCACCTAGTTCTTTTCAAGCTTCTGTTTTAGATTTTCCGTTGTAAAGTATAGCTATCATAGGATGTATCATGTTAGGAGATGGCATCATATAAGCATACGATTGAAAGCAAGAGCTCATAACATCATCATAAAGAAGCATGAAAGATAGCTGAAATAGAAGTTTGTGGATGAAACCTATAGAAAGATGTAGCTCTTGGTAACCTCATTAGAAGCATAAGGAGTACTTATGGGAAAAGAAAGTCATCTAGTATAGAGCTCATCATACATCATTCAAAAGGAGCATTTGCAGAATGAGGATAATCAAGATCCTCCGATGGAGTCTTCATTGGAAGGTTCACCTACTAGAAGAAGTGTCTCGCTGAGAATTCCAACTTGTATGGGATTCGTGGGATGATGGTATGATGACAAAAGAGGTGAAACGGGTCAAGGGATTGAAGTTCTTTCAACCAAGGAAACTGCCAAAGGAAAACTAGATGACCAAAAGAAAGTGATAAGGTATGTATGCTTGTATTTAATAAACTAGAGTCATGTCATATGATTGCAGATATCATGAATGATTGCTTTACCTCAAGAACATAATCAAAAGAAAGGATCTCCTCCTGTGAAAGGATGCATGAAGGCATGGTTCACACATTGACTAGATGAAATCAACATAATATGTCCGCGTATGAAATATGAGGTGGTTGAAAAAGCTAAAGGAACTATGATTGGAAGTTCTTGGAAGGAGATGTGTAAAGAAAGGAAGGAAGAGATCATAAAAAATGCAACTATGGAGAAGGCAATCAACATCCAAGGATTGGAAGATTTGACAATGATATCTCCATGGGAAAGATATGAAAATCCTAATAAAGTCTGAAAAAGAAAGAGATCCTTGACATTGTATATCTTTTTGGAGATGTGTCAATATATGTGCAGGATGTTGATACAAGGATATGTTATGATAAAGGACCATCACAAAGGTAATTTCGATTTAATGATCATTTTCTATTTTTTTTGAATAATATCTAGATGGGCTAATGCAGGGTTACCAAGGGAAGAGCTACAGGGTTACCAAGGGAAGAGCTGTAGATGTCATCTACAACTGACACTCATGTGGTAGGATGAAAGATCCTAAAGGAAACATGATGTGAAGAAGGTAGCAAGGTATGAAGGAAAGCCAAATATGAACTAATGGATCACTTTCCGATGAAATAATGTATGACATGACTCATGAATGAAAGTGATGGATGGTTCGTGCCCTACAAGACGTCCCAAAAGAATGCAGGCTCCATATCAAAGAAGAAAACTCATGACATCAAGGGAAGGAGTCCTACAAGCAACTGTTTGTCCCATGATCTCCACCTAAAGAGCTACTAGAAGCAAGTCTTTGGTCAAGAGGGAGCTTGGTGAGGTCCTTGATTAAGAGGGAGCTTGAGTACATTTCTTTTATAGGAATCGGTATGTCCTCCCTAGTTAAGAGGGAGAGATAGACACATCATTCTTGTCTTCACTTGGGAAGATAGAATAGAGGATTGGGTAAGCATCTGGCATCCGATACTCTTTGAGGATGTGGTAGGGCATCCAGGATAAAAGTAGTCGTAGAGGATCAATATTCTTTGAGCACAGGGAATCCAAGATAAGAATAGTCCTGGTGGAACATACTCCGAGAGAACCCGGGTGGGGTATGTTCTAAGAGAGACAATGATGAGGGTGTCTATAAATCATTGGTCTCGTCAGCATTGTGCTCTGATCATGTGGAGAGATAGAGTTATTAGTCAAGGCCTTGCTATGTGACAATGCTGGATGATATGATATCCAACTCATGAGAATTCTTCAGATTGAGAATGCCCAAGTACCTTGTATGGATTATGAATGCCTCCCTAGTTAAGAGGGAGTGTTAAAATATGTAACTAGGTTCGGTCTCCATAATGACATATGTAATGTTGATTTTATGTATTCAATGTAAAGAGAAAAATAAATTTATTATTATTGTTCTTGAGGCATGGGTTTCATGATCAAGGAAAATTTATTTTAGGTCAAACTCCCATTGTGAGCTTCTAGGATTTGTCATCGAGTCTATCAAGTCAAAAGAGTCATTGTCATGTATGAATAGCCCTTCTTGGGCATGTTATATATTGTAAAAGAAAATTTATTTAGTCAAAAGACCCTCCAAGACCAAGTCATGGCACAAATATCAAGTCGGCCTACATGAAGAGACAAGTCGGCCTAAAGGAGCAATTCGACCCATTGAGAAGCCTATATAAAGAAGACTTTGACCTCATTTGGAGAACACACTCTCACTCACACAAGTTCGATCTTAAGGACGAAAGGAAGTGCGAAGAAGAGGAAGACTAAGGAAGGAGAAGAAGTCGAAGTTTTGGATTTGTTTTTGGGCTACTTCTCTCCACACGTGTGTAGGAATTAGGGCACATATTGTTGCAGTGAAGCGGAGTTGTAGAATTGAACTTAGGTCACCAAGAAGAGTTATTCTAGAAGCTGAATTATCTAGGAGATAAAATCTACCCAAGCAAAGAAGAGAGAAGTTGCAATTTTTGGACAAATTGAAGTTGCAACTTTTGGTTGCAATCGAAGTTGCAGTTTCTGGGCAAGTCAAAGTTGTAGTCGAAGTTGCAGTCTCTAGGCAAGTCGAAGTTGTAGTTGCAGTAGCAGTTGCTGAGTAAGTCGAAGTTACTGGAGGAAGAAGCTATTCAAAGAGGAAGCATTGACTTGGTCTTGAGGGGTTCTTGGTCATGGGTCCAGGTCTTGGAATTCGTCAATTGAAGATTCTATAAGAAGAAGAATTCTTGTGGGTTACCTCTCAAGTTGGAGAGTTTTTGGCCTTCGCTGATCGCCTACATCTTGTGTCCTTTGTCTCATTGTTCTTTATGGTTTGGTAGTTGTTTGATGAAGAAGAACACAATAATAATCAAGTACAAGAAGAACCTAATTAAGAAAAGTAAAAAGTCCTCACAAGCAATTATCAAATCATCTAATATCTCTACCCTAGATTTCTCAACATGGGTCAAGCAGCAAAAAGAAAAGCAACGGCACTTGGTCTAATGGACAATTTTTTTTTTAGAAAGAGAGACGGGAAGAGCTTGATCTCACCATTGCATTCTTTTTCTATCAGAACTTCATATCCTTTAATGTTGCATGCTCATCTTTATTTCTTGAGATGTGCCAAGTTCTAACTCAAGGGGCTCCATTAAGGTATGTGCCTCCTGGGTTAGAGACGCTTAGAACCACATTGTTGACTAAGGCAAAGAAAGAGGTGGACAAAATGTTTGAGCCTATTAAATGAACATGGCCAACATCCGGGGTTAGTATTGTTTATGATGGATGGACAAATCCAACACGCCACCCACTCATCAACTTCATGGCGTCTTCCTTGAATGGACTAGTTTTCTTGAAATCAGTGGATGCACTTGGACAATACAAGGATGCACAATATATTGATGAGTTGTTCATTAAAGTTATTGAAGATGTAGGTGTTGATTCTTGTGTGCAAATCATTACAGACAATGAATCTGTTTGCAAGGCTGCTGGCATGATTGTGGAAGCTAAATATCCACAAGTATTTTGGACACCTTGCATTGTCCATTCCTTGAATTTAGCACTAAAATCTATTGCTTCTGATGTGCGTTGGATTGGAAGTATTATTGAGGATGCACGACTTATCTGCAACTTTGTACAAAATCATACAAATGCCCTCACAATCTAAAAGGAGTACACCAATCTATCATTGTTGAAGATTGCAGATACACGGTTTGCCTCTTCATTCATCATGTTGAAAAGGTTGGGGGAGGTCAAGACCACTCTTGGGGCCTTGGCTATTTTAGAGTTTTGTTTTTTTTGGAGAAAGACCAATCAAACAACCTAAAAAAGAGTCAAGGACACAATGTTAGATGATGCTTGGTGGGAGAGATTAGATCTCACTATTAAGATCATGGATCCTATCATTGCTTTGCTACGATTTGCAGATACAGACCAACCCATCCTAGGAGAGGTTTATGAGGGATGCGATTCCATGATTGAGTCAATGACGATGATTATTTTATAGAGTGAGTGCTTCGAGTATGATAGATCATCAGAGGCCTTCTTCACCACCATACATGATATTCTTGTCAGCAGATGGGACAAGAATTGCACACCTTTGCATTTTTTGGCTCATTCATTGAACCCAAAATACTACAACCATGAGTAGCTGAATGGTGGACCTTCTTGCAGATTCCCTCCTCACATGATTGGTGAAATTTCATAAGGGAGGAAGGATGCATTGAGGAGGATATTTCAGGATAGAGCATCCCTTGATGAGGTGGAGGATGCCTTTGCAGAGTTTTCCACTGAGACTGAGTGATTTGTAGGCTATGATGTGATTAGAGATAGGGGGGATAAGAAGCCCTATTTTTGGTGGGCAACTCATGGGGCAACAATCCCTCCTCTACAATAGTTAGCCACGAGGCTCCACTCTCAGGTGACTTCATCCTCTTGTTGCGAGAGGAATTGGAGCACTTACGTGAATTTGTATAGTGTCAAGAAGAGTAGGCTTGAGCAATCCAGGGCAGAGACAATGGTATATGTGCACACCAACCTTTGTCTTATTTACAAGCAGAGGGATGAGTGGTTTAAGGGAAAGACAAAGATGTGGGATGTCTTTCCTGATGATATGGGTTTGGACAACAGTGTTGAGTTGGCATTGGCCAACTTGGATCTTAATGACCTAGTGCTAGAGCTTGTCACTTTTGATGATGGTGATGCTCTCGACGGGTCATCCTCCACACTAGCAGATGCAAAGATTACATTGGATACAGAAGAGGAGGATGTAGTAGAGGAGAGCAATGGTGACCATGATAGTGATGCTGATTTTGATGATGATATTGATGATTGATGAGCTTCCTACTACCTTTTAGTTGTTTTGTATTTGCTATTTTTATTTTCCATTGGCATTGCTACTACCTATTTAACACATTTTGATTTTGATGACTTAATGAGAAAACTGCAGTTTCTTATCCTTCTTCTGTTGGATTATTGATGAATTTGTCACAACTGTATTTGTATGCATAATGTTAATTTGTAAAACTTACAAATTTTAAATTTATAATGTAGAATCTAGATCTATGTCTGAATTTGTATCATGAATGATAATTTGTGTAAGAAATAGCTATTTAGTATTAACTTTTTAATATATATATATATATTTTAATAAAATAATATATAATGTGTCCTATGTGTTCTGTTCCGGGGCCTATGTGCCCGGGTCGGACACGAATTTTTGTGTCCTGGTTTCCCGTGTCTCTGTGGCAGGTGACTTAGTTTACAAGTAAGAGTTATTCCATCAATGAAAAACTCATGCAGATTACTCACCACAAAGATGACACATGGACATTTCTCCAGTGTCACCCTATAAGACACGTGAAACCCACCAAGCATGAGATGCACCCACAGAACCTGAAACAGGGGTGCTTATCTCTGAACTGGAACGGTGTTTTTCTTCAGACTTTTGACTACGTCAAAGCCAGCATGCTCTCCAATTTTTGTTTTGCGTTCCTCTAGAAATCAAACTGATTTACTCACAAGCTGAGATTCAATGATGTCTCTCATTCCATGTTAGATTTATTAGAGTACACATGCGAGAGACAAGGCACATGATTGAAGGTAGAATCTTAATTCAAATTCCATGTCTTTTAATTGCAAAACATAATTTATCTGTAATACAAAATTGTTTCAAAATTAGTCACTGAAGATAGATCATCAATGTTTCATAGATCCAACCTAAAATGGCATAGCTATAATAGATTTTCTTGCATGTGCCTGCTTTTAAATTTTTAAATCAAACAAAGCACTTGTCAATCTCGAACACGTCTATCTTTGCAAAAACCTAAAATAACTCATCCTTGTAGGATCTTGCATAAGATTGCATCATTTGTGCTTAATGGTTGCTTTGGTTTCCTCTATTATGCAGCATAAGTGGTGAAAATTCCTGTATTTAAAAATCTGTACTAAGTTATAGATTTTGATGTCATTTAATCTCTTGCACGGCTATACATTTTATCTAATTTCTTTCTGCCCATGTAGAATGTCAGCTATAGACTTTTACTGCTCGGTTGATAAAATCAAAGGAATAGATGGGAAGGATCGTGTTCTTGTTACTTTAGATGGGAAGTATTTGCCGCATGTTGAGCAGGTAAAAGGCTGATGAAATTTGAGTGAACTTACCTGATTTCTTTTACTCCCATGATTGGATTTCCTCGCTATTATGACCAGAGAAAAG
The DNA here is from genome assembly GCA_000404065.3 of Pinus taeda. Lineage (NCBI taxonomy): Eukaryota > Viridiplantae > Streptophyta > Pinopsida > Pinales > Pinaceae > Pinus > Pinus taeda. The sequence continues at coordinate 170,249 of APFE031703421.1, read as the reverse complement.
TAGTGGTAACAATAAACTGAAGTCAAAATATTAATTTGTATAACCAGCAAGTAACAAGAATCTGAAAGTAATTTTTTCGAAGAAAAAACCTATTTCTTTGTTAAAATTGTCTCTTTTTATCACTTAAAGCTGATTGTTTCTATGAAAATATTGCAGAAAACAGAGCACAGTGCTGCAAGGCTGTACAAATAAGGAAGCCTGCAAAATCTTGGGTTATCACGCTATTATCTAGACATCACTTTATGTTGTTTAATATTATGTGCAAGTGTCATACTTATTTAAGGCCTTAATGAGTGTTCCCTAAGTGGCCAACTGCTGGGCAATCTATTCTTATTGCTTATGAAGGCAAGCAAGTTAATAAGCCTGCAAAATGTTGATTGCAATGTGTGTAAAATAGACATTCGCCTCCCAGTCTCTTCTTTGTCCTGGTGTTTTTCTATATCGCAAGTTAATGGAACCTAAGGAGTGATTTATTGAAGTGTCTAGGAATGTTTAGTTGGGAAAGGTGGGAAAATTTAAATTTGTTGGTTTCTTGTTTGTTTAAAACAATGTCTGAGTTTTGTAATAAGAAAGTGTATAAAATAATGTCTGAGTTTTGTAATAAGAAAGTGTTTCTGGTAGCAGAAACAATTTCTCTAAAAATTATATGTAATTCTAAGTTAATGTTCATTATTATAGAGTTTTACATCTATATTTATATTTATTGCTTTTTTGAAAGTGTTTCTGGTCGCAGAAACAATTTCTCTAAAAATTATATGTAATTCTAAGTTAATGTTCATTATTATAGAGTCTTACATCTATATTTATATTTATTGCTTTTATATTTTCGCATTTTTGATTAGTTACTTATATATTTTTGTTGAAATTTCTTAGAAGTAAACTATGATACTCAAAAAATTTCTTAGAAGTAAACTATGAATCTCAAAATATTTTGAGTGAATATTTTACTCATGAAAATGAACACGTAAAACTTGTAATGAAAATGAACACATAAAACTTGTAAAACAAAAGAGTGCAGGAATTTATATTTTGGCAAAATGAACACATAAAACTTGTAAAACAAAAGAGTGCAGGAATTTATATTTTGGCATTTTTGATATATTTTTGTTGTAATGAAAATGAACACATAAAACTTGTAAAACAAAAGAGTGCAGGAATTTATATTTTGGCATTTTTGATATATTTTTGTTGAAATTTCTTAGAAGTAAACTATGAAGTTCAATATTTTGAGTGAATATTTTACTCATGAAAATGAACACGTAAAACTTGTAATAACACGTAAAATTTGTAATGAAAACAAAAGAGTGCAGGAAAGATCCATTGAAGAATAATAATGTATTAATTTATCAAATAAATAATAAAATATAATGGTAAATTAAGTAAAGTGAAAGGCAATGAACTCAAAAATGTAATGAAAAGTAAACGATGTTACGATGAAAATAATAAATGAATAAAATGTATTTAATAATAATATTAAAATATTACTTGTAAACTGAGATGCTATATTAAAAATTAACCTCTGACACTAGAGTTAACCAATTTTAAAAGGGCCATTTTGGGAGCAATGGGGAGCAATTAGTGAAAAGATTATATAAGGGGAATTTGAATAGCAATGAAAATAATTTTTTAAAAGAAAGTCGATTTAAAATATTAAAAGAATGTGGTTTTAAAAGATGATGATTATGATATTAAATTTGGTTTAATTTTTTTTCTCTCAGATTTTTAATTTAGAATTAAAAGAAAGATAACAATTGAATGTGATTGTTTAATTAGAATCATTAGGTTTATGATGAGTTATAAAATGGATTTTTATTTTGGATTAAAGAATTATAGTTTGATTTAAATTATTACAATAAAAAATTTAAGAAATAAATTTGATTTAAACAAAGAAAAAATTTAGAAATAAATTTGATTTAAACAAAGAAATAAATTAAGGGAGGTGAAAAGAAAGAGAAAATAAAAGGTTCATAAAGGAGAGAGGAAAGCAAAAAGATAGGAAATAAATGACTTAAGGTTCTAGGAGTAGGGGAGGCTTATTAGTAAGATGTTGAATGGTAGCCTTCCAATTATGATGTTTTTCAATTTCTAGAACTTCGTTGATGAATTGAGAAGAGTAAAAGGGGTTGAGGCCAAAATTCCAGTTTTATTAATGTATATGATGTGTTTGAAATTATGAGTGTTTAATGATTGTTGATTTAGAGATTTGATTGTGAAAATTGTTAGTAATGTGCTCTTTAAGATGAGATTTGAAAGACATTCCGTTTGGACCTATGTATGATTTTCGACAGGAGCAAAGAGGAGGTCTTTGAAGTAGAATTCGAATTTGTGTAGCCCTCATCTTCTGCCCCTATAGAGTCTTTGTTCCCGGAAGATATTCCTAACAAACAAGTCCACACAAAGTTGGTTTTTCTTGAATCTCTGAAGGCACCCGTGGAAGAGGAAGACAAGTTTGAAGAAGAAATGGTCCATGAAGTTTAAGGAGTAGTAGTCCTCTTCCTTTGTATTCCCCATTAGAGAATTGGATTAGACCAAGATGAACATTCCACATTTATGTTCAATTTTCCTTAGGCCCTAGATATGGTCGGCTAACCATGCACATAAGCACACTATGAACTCCAACACACAATACTTTACACAACATAAATCTACAACAATGAAATTAATAAAATACACATAAATATTTGGCCCAAATCTCGGCCTTTATTATTCTATTAACAAAGAATCATTAGGGCTCTCATACCAGGGATCATGGCCCTTCATAAAACCCTTATACACGACTAATATACATAGTATATAATTAGGGTTTGCGATATAATCCATTAGATCTGCAATCTACCCAACACAACAAGAACAAAATACATGAATTACTTATAGCCCTCCTTTACTTCAAACCCTTTCAGTCCCCTTGTCCTTGATGTACCTAACAACCCTTTGGCTCCAATAACCACAGATAAATAGCTCCATTAACTTTTTTGTCCAAGCAGCTGGTCACAATGGCTTTTGTCCTCAAAGTCATTGCATGACCAAATCCAAACACTTCAACTACTCACAACTACTTAGTCCTTCAAGATCATTATACATATAAGCCTTCAAACCAGTTGTTCAACTATTCTTTAATGAAAAGACTTCAGATAACCCACTCAACAACTTAAATTATTTAGAACAATACCTCGTAAAGCCCTACATTGACCTCTTCTTAGGCATGTAGTGCCTTGACCCTCTTCTACAAGTCCTTGAGGCCTCTTGACCCTCTTTCCTCTTTGCGGCCTAATGTCAAATAGTAGTGGACCTTCTTTGTCTTCTCAGCTAAGCCCTTTTCGATCCTCTTCTAGTCACTTGAGGCCTTTTGGCTTGCCTCCACAAAAGTCTAAGGCTTCATCCCTCACATAATATACAAATCTAAACCAAGAACCCTTGTTTCTCCTCATCAAAGACCTTAGATAGAACTCGACAACCTCAAGAACCCTTAACGTCAACTTCTTCTGCACCTTCCAACAAACCAGACTTTAGAGGAGTAACTTTAACCTCCTCTGGGGCAAATACACTTCTGGAACAAAATTAGACCTCTAAATCATCCTCCACTTTAGATTTGTGGCTTCCCTTCTTGGCTTATGCTCTCACAAGATGAGTTGCTATGATTTAGTTCTATTCTCACTCATGGGTACTCTCTAACTTGCCCTCGGCCCTCCACTTATGTTCATAATGGCTGAGGCACTCAACCTTCTTCAAAGGCTACAACAACATGGCACAAACCTTCTTCATTGGCCTTGATCAAGCCCTAAACCAAGTTTGACCTGATCTCCAACCCTCCAAAACCTCAACTCTCTTGTTGCTCATCTAATCTTTTACTCGACCTCATAAAATTGAAAATAACATTGCCACGCTTTTCTTTCAAGGTCCAATCTCGACGTCTATGAGCATAACTCGGCCGTTTACTAGGGCACTTCTTGCACAAGTGAAGTCACATCTCTTGTGTACAAATGAGCCTTTCCTTTGGCTCTATTTGTACTTGTCTCTTGGGGTTTATTGGGGAAAATCTAGATCTTTATGGTTTCCGCTCTCTTACCCTTTAGAATAAACAATTAGTTTCTTTAGGTCCCAAACCCACTACGTTGGGTCCAAAACCCCAACTTTGGGTAAATTTCCCAACCAACTACTTTTGGTGGGTTTCCTTCTCTTGGAAATACCTTTCGAGCTACCCAAAATTCCAACACTCCCTCTTAGTGAGGAAGGTATTTCTTTCACGCTTCTAGCTCCATGAATTTCCTTGCATGCATATGACCGTCCTCACATGAGTCATGACTTTCCGTTGCATAGCCATATCTGTCCTCACATGTGCCATATATTCTTTTGTACTTGACCAAGCTTTGTCTTGCATGGTGCATGACTGTCCTCACATGCAACATGAATTTTCCTTGCATCACCATGAGTGTCCTCACATGGTTTGTGACTGTCCTTGCATGAGTTGAAAAATCCACTCTCTTGAACTTAAAGATTAAAACTTCCATTGGGTGATTGAGGTTCCTTTGTAGTCTCCATCTGAAGCTAGACTCTCTTTGAGTCACAACCTCCATTGGCTCACTTTGCTTTCCCTCCCGAAAAGTGCTACTACTGAACTTGTGTCTTTCCAAATTAAGTCCTAAGCTGCAGTCGAACACTGGGTCTAATCGACTCTAGACAAATGCAACTCAACTCTGCAAGTGATCTCATCCTCTTGGGTCAAATATTTCATGTGCACATGGCTCCCTTGCTAGATGTACAACTCCACAACCTTGAATGAATTACTATCTCATGATCAATCTGCCATCCCCAGAAAACTATCTCGTCCATGCCAAAGCACCTTCTTTGTTGAACCTTCCACTCCATGTCTAGGCAACACACTTGGCAATACTGCCGCTTTTTGCAACAGTCACGCAACTCCCTCTTGAGTTGATCCTTGTGCGCACTATGATCTAGAAGTCCCGGAAAGTGTTACTGCCGAATTTGTGTCCTTCCAAAGTCAGTCATAAGCTATGATCGAACACTGGGTCAAATCAACTCTAGATGTGTAACTCCACAAACCAACAAATTACTACCTCATGATCAACCTGCCATCCACACAAAGCTATCTCGTCCATGCCAAAGCATCTTTGTTGAACCTTCTGCTCCATGTCTATGCAACACACTTGGCAACACTGCCACCTTTTGCAATAGTCACACAACTCCCTCTTGAGCTGATCCTTGTGCACACTCTGATCTAGCACTCTCAGAAAGTGCTACTACTGAACTTGTGTCCTTGCAAAGTTAGTCATGAGTTGTGATCGTACATTGGGTCTAGTCAACTCTAGCCCACTGCAACTCAACTCTGTAAGCGATCTCATCCTCTTGGGTTAAATGTTTCATGTGCACATGGCTACCTTGCTAGATGTGCAACTCCACAACCCAATGAGTTACTATCTCACGATCAACTTGCCATCCACCCGAAACTATCTCATCCATGCCAAAGCAACTTCTCTGTTGAACTCTCTGCTCCATGTCTAGGCAACACACTTAATAGTATTTCTGCTTTTTGCAACAGTCACACAACTCCCTCTTGAGTTGATCCTTGTGCACACTTTGATTTAGCTATCCCTTCAAAGTATCTATGATACCATGTTGAATTTTCCTTAGGCCCTAGATCTGGTCTATGGCTAACCAAGCACATAAACACACTAGGAACTCCAACATAGTACTTTGCACAACGAAAATATACAACAATGAAATCAATAAAGTACACATAAATATTTGGCCCAAATCTCGACCTTTATTATTCCATTAACAAAGAATAATTAGGGCTCCTGTACCAGGGATCATGGCCCTTCATAAAACCTTGATACAAGACTAGTATACATAGTATACTATTAGGGCTTGTGATCTGATCCATCAGATCTGAAATCTACTCAACATAACAAGAATAAAATACATGAATTACTTGCTGTGGCCCTCTGCAATCTGCCCAACACAACAAGAATAAAATACATGACTTACTTGCTGTGGCCCTCTGCTTCCATCCCTTTCTGTCATCTTGTCCTTGATGTACTTGTTTGTCCTTTGCCTCCAATAACAACAAAGAAATAACTCCTTTAACTCCTCTGTCCAAGCAACTGCTCACAATGGCTTTTGTCCTTCAAAGCTATTGCATAACCAACTCCAAACACTTAACTACTCTCAGTTACTTAGTCCTTCAAGGTCATTATATATATAAGCCTTCAAATCAACTATTCAACTATCCTTTGATGAACAAACTTCAAATAACACACTCAACAACTCAAATTATTCAGAACAATAAACCTTACAACCCTATGCTAGCCTCTTCTTAGGCCTATAGTGCCTTGAGCCTCTTCTACAGGTTCCTGAGGCATCTCGACCCTCTTTCCTCCTTGCAACCTAGCTTCAAACAACTGTGATCCTTCTCTGTCTTGTCAGCTGAGGCCTTTTCAACCCTCTTCTAGTCACTTGAGGCCTTTCAGCCTGCCTCCACAGAAATCTAGGGCTTTGACCCTTACACAAGACACATATCTGAACCAACAACCCTTGTTTCTCCTCATTCAGGAGCTCAGATAGAACTCGACAAACTCAAGAACCCTTAAACGTCAACCACTTTTGCACCTTCCACCAAAATAGACTTTGGAGGAGTAACTTTGACCTCCTTCTCTGGGGCAAATACACTTCCAGAACAAAATTAGATCTCTAAATCGTCCTCCACTTTAGATATGCGGCTTCCCTTCTTAGCTTATGCTCTCACAAGATGAGTTGCTATAATTTAGTTATGTTCTCACTCATGGGTACCCTCTAACTTGCCCTCGACCCTCCACTTATGTTCACAATGGCTGACGCACTAGACCTCCATGAATGACCACAACAAGATGGCACATATCTTCTTCATCGGCCTTAATCATGCCCTAAACCAAGCTCAACCCGATTCAACCCTTCAAAACCTCGACTCTCTCGCTACTCAACTAGTCTTTGACTCAACCTCATAGAACCGAAGATAACCTTCCTACGGTCTTCTTTCAAGGGAAGATCTCGGTCTCCATGACTAGAACTTGACCCTCCAATAGGGCACTCCTTGCACAAGTGAAGTCACATCTCTCTTGTGTACAATGAGCCTCTCCTTTAGCTCTACTTGTACTTTTCTTTTGGGGTTTCTTAGGAAAACTCTAGATCTTTAGGGTTTTCACTCTCTGACCCTTTAGAATAAACAATTATTTTCCTTAGGTTCCAAACCCATTGCTTTGGGTCAAAAAACCCAAATTTGGGTAAATTACTCAACCAACTACTTTTGATGGGTTTCCTTCTCTCAAAAATCCTTTATGAGGTACCCAAAATTCCAACAATTTAGCCTTACCAAAGTTTCATGGTCTCTCAAAAGAAAACCCTTACACTTTTCTCTTCGAGTTTGATGTACTTTACAAAAGCTACTACTAGGTCTTTGACACATAGAAGTTGAAAATCTTTCTTGCTACCCTCAAAGGCACTGCACTATGTTGGTTCATGGGATTGGGGAAAAATAACATTAGGACATGGGAACAAATGAAAAAGAAGTTATTGGAAAAATATCAAGATTATTGCAAAGACAAGGAGCAAAGAGAAAAAGTCTTCCAACTGATCCAATAAGAGGACGAAAGTCTTGAATACTATGTTGAGAGATTCTACTACAATTTGCAAAGAGCAAGGTAAGGAGACTTGGCTATAGAGACACTGTGTCTTCTTATTGCGAGGGATGAAAGATGACTGTATATAACTCCTCAACCTAATGAGTGGAGGAGATATCTCACAACAAAATTATGATGACTATCGTGGAACTCTATTGGAAATATTCACAAGGAAATTCTAAGGTTGGTAGAGGACCCAAATATACGCTAGCTAGGATTGATAAGATGTTGGAGTCATTAGAGAAGAAATTGGTAACATGTTGGAGAACTTCAAAACTAATATATTAAGCACATTGAGCTCCTAGCTAGATACCTTGCAGGGGAAGAAGAAAAAGGAGGAAATACTAGCATTAGTAATATTTTGTTCAAATTGTAGAAGAAACCATCCACTAAAGGAATGCCCATTGGATCAACTTGAAATTTGTGCCATATGTAAAGAAGAGAATCCTACGAGTAGTTGCCTATCTCTACTCGGACTAAAAGTTTTTTATCAAGACACTGAAGAGGCGTAATAACTTTGTTTTATTGCACAAAAATGACCATGGCCATAAAAGCCACAAGGTATGATCCAAGCTCCATCTCAAAGTTTTAATTCTTACTGGACTAACCCTTCCATGCATATTCCTCTTAGCAATGGTGGTTAACTTCTCAACTATGGATGGCTTCTCCTCCTCCCCCTTAGTAGCTTTGGCAGCAAGGGTGGATAAATACTTATGGAGGCCCTCAATAGACCCCCAATGAAACCAACTATTTAGCTCCTTCCTCCTCCCCAAATGAAAACATCCACATCCACCCCTCCAAAATTGCAATAATCTAACAACCCATAACTAATCCCAATAATGGTAGGTTGAATCAACCAGCACAAGCTGCTAGGATTGCAACCTACTTGGCTAACTCCATATCTTCCTTGGACTCCCATGTCATCCACCTTATATTTGGGAAGACATTGACTAAAGAACATCCTCTCATAAATATTGAATATCTCAATGGAGAGGTTTGAAATGAAGAAATAAAGCAGGAGTTATCTTTTGAACATTTAGGAATTGAGCACGTAAGCCCTGGACTTCATGAATCACCTTACCCTAAAAGTCTCAATTTAGAAAAACCTGTAACCTAACTAGAATTTGATTTCTTGGGTGAGCTCAAGAATGTGTGTATCAAGATTCCACTTTTTCAAGCTATTAAAGAAGTGTCAATTTACTCAAAAGTGGTGAGGGAACTCTCTTTGAGGAGGCTCGATTGAAGTAGGAAATATCCCTGAACGGTTCACGTTATGGGAAAACTATCAAATCTGATGATGAGAGGGCTCCTCGTGACGAAATGTTCTAATCTCGGGAACCCAATTGTTAATGTGTGGGTCAATAACACTGTTTATTTCATGCATGCTAATTGACTTGGTTTCCACCATTAATGTTATGACGTGAGAAATCATGGATGGCTTAAGACTCTCTGACCTTAGAAAAACCCCCATTATGCTTCAATTGACTTATATGTCAACAATTAAACTAGAAGGAATGCTAGAGGAAATAATGATATCTATTGACTCGTGGGAGTATCCTACCCACTTTATGGTTCTCTAAACTAAATCCTCTGTGGAAGGATACCCTCTAATCCTTGGGCGACCAGGGCTATCCACTATAGATGTGTATATCAACTGCAGATTTGGAGTATTACAATCTCCCATGTCGTCTCCACTAAACCATTGACCTTATATCCTCCCACTAATCCCTGCAGATATCGAAACACCTTTCTGGATTGATCGGGAGAATAGTGATGAGGGAGAGGTAGCTTATTAAGTCCTCATTATTGACCAATATCTTGACATTAGGGAGAAAATTGAGGATGATGAAATCAACAATTTTATTGCTTCCTCCTCATCCTCTAAAACGCTTGCTCTCGGCCACATAATGAAACTTGATGTTCAAGCCTCTCTAGCCTCAACAAGTGCTTCATCTCTCAAACATGAGTCCTTAGCTAAAGAAGGTCAAGGGTGTTGGCTTGTTGGGGCTTGACTCAGGTTCAGAGATGATTTAGTCAAGCAAATCCCGGTACTATTGGCCCTTTCGACAATAGTCCGTGGGGCGCGGACTGAGGTCTCACCCGAAGTAGTATGGGAGGGTGCTAGAACCAGGTTTCCACACCCTGGAGATGTCTGATGAGTCTCAAGTGGTCCGCGGTTCGACCCTGCGCCCCCTACTTACCCGTACCTCGTAGCCTGTGATGCTGCTTTCGTACAACCCTACTTGGGGGCCGAACAATCTTACTACCCAAGTCCTTACTAGTAACCTGATATTAGTTGATTAACTTAGCTTACTTGCATGTGTAAAGTGTACTTAGCAATATAAATCATTCATTCAAGTGTTCGCAGTAAATAAACACTACATTAGCAATTGATATCAAACACGTAATAACTCAAGAACAGATACATGAAATTCAGATCAAACTTCTCTTTATTATTCTCTTCCTTTGGTTACAAACTCAACTCCGCCCTGCGCACTCACTTGTAGAGCCTTCTCCTACTCTCTGACCTAAGATACACTTAGATACTTTCCTTGTACTTCTATCTCATAGTTTGCTCTAACTATCTGCCTTTTACACTTAGAGCTTCACTCTATTTATACAATCCCATGGTCCACGGACCATGGGTAAGCCGGCATTACATTCAAAACTAGGGCAGACAACCCTATGAATTTAAGATACATTTTGTACTCGCAATTCGTGGAGCTTTACAACAATATCATCTCAAAACTTGGGCTTTGAGCCCCAAAACATGCCGTGGGGGGATTCCATGCCCAACAAAGGGTCAACTTTAGAGATGATTGAAATCAGCCTTGGTAAAACCTTGAAATTAATCGAGGCATGATAGAAGATAAAAAAAACGATTGGTTAAAGTATTGAAAAAGCACATTGAGTGGCTTTTGCCTGGACTTATTCAATCATGAAGGGGATCCATCCTGACTTGTATATTTATCACATTTCCATTAAGGAAGGATCTCAACCCATTTGACAATATCAATGTAGGATGAACCTTTAACTAAAAGAATTAGTAGAAGAGGAGCTGCAAAAGTTGGTCATGGTTGCTTTATGTACCCAATTTTTGATAGCCAATGGGTCTCCCCTCTTGTCATAGTCTCGAAAAAGAATGGTAAGTGGAGGATCTATGTGGAATTGTTGTGGCAAAACAACAATTGCCATTTTTACATTATTATCTTTATAATAATAAAGGGGACTCTCTATGTAAATTTTGGTCATATCAATCTTTTCATGGTTAGATTTTTAATTTTTGTGGGAATTTTATGTTTCTTGGTTTTCTGCTTTGATCACTTCATTGTGTGTAGTTTCTCGCCAGCTTCCCAATGACTAAATTTTGTTAAATTTGGACTTACAATTTGAAAATGACACTTGTCCGAAGTTTGATTAATTTTTACCGTCTAGACTTAAATATATACAAAATGTATTTAATTTTAAAAAATGTAAAAAAAATTATTTAATTTAATTTGTAAATATTATTTATTTTAATTAATTAATTTAGATTAATTGTACTTATTTTAATTAATTTGAAAATATTAGTTTTTAACTATTTAATTAATTTATAATTAATTATTGATTTTTTTTATTCAAAATCGCCAGATTCAAAAACTATGTATAATCATTATAATAAAATCCGGCATAATAAAACTTTTATTATAATAATATAAAACATATAAAAAAAATTAAATAAATAAACATTTATTACCTTACGCTTACCTCATCCTGCTTCATTCTAGCCCAAAGGGTTTTTTTTGTTGCATTTTATTTCACCCGAGAACTTCAAAACTTTTATAATCATTGGAAGGGAGGACCCACTCCACGTGGAACCTGGCTTCCTCCCTCCTCTCTTCAACACATAAGGAGGTTTTTTTTTTTTGGTTTTTTGTTTTGTTTTTACAAGGTGGGAAAAACCTATCATAACTCAGTGGCAGTAGTGAGGACAACCATCTCTGGTTGCTATTCACGAATGTAGGCTGACTCATTACCTTTTATTCAAGGAAAACCATAACCCCTGAAATAATCCACTAATGGTCCGTAAGGGGTAGGCTTTCACTCCTGCCAGATGTCTTTCGGTCTTGCGCTGTTAACCTGTTTCCTTACGTCCAAGGAAGATGAACTCTTAGCCAAGCATAAGCTATTTTAAAGCATAGAGGTCTAAGAAAAATGCTTTTTGTTATTTTTCTATTTAAAAACCTCTTTTTTTTTTTTTTTGTAGAATAAGCATAGTCTTGATCTCTAAAACAAGAAGAATTTGTACAATTGTAAAATCCTCTCTTGAGAGAGTTTGAGACTCTCTGGAATGCATTGTAAAAACATTTTGGAATTAATGGAAGGTCTAAATTTTCGTGCACTTTAAGAATCTCTAGAGTTTCTATTATTTTTTTTTTTGTGTAAGTCAGCTTTTTGTATTAAGAAAATAAAACCTATTTTACAAAAGGTCTGCCCGGGCAGACAAGAGCCCGAAGCTCAGCTTGGAACATGACAACTTGACCAAAGGACCTCCTACAGAACTCCAAAGAGATACAGGCGGACGGAAAGGATAGACCATCCACCTCGGCCTCGAGGAGTAGACTAGAAGAGTAGTGCTAAACAAGAAACAACCCACAAAAGCAAAGAAACAAGAGCCCTACTGAGGATCCAACCCAACTTTGGTGGAATCCTCTATGCAGCCCTTTTTTCCTTTCTTTTTACCAACTTTGACCCAACCAAGATGATCCTGCTACGTTGGTATGATTTGCAAACTAGGCTGTGCTGACGGAGAGATCTCCTTGTCTAAATCCAAAGGAGAGGTCTCGAGAGATCTTTTCTGCGAGAGAGGTGGGACCGAGGTCACCTCAGGACCTGTGGAGACCGGCTCCTATGCCAGAGAAGCGTCCATACCGTCCACGTCCCCACCCTCTTCATCTGAGCTGGAATCAAAATCGTCCATGGGGGGCGGGTCAAAAGGTTTCCAGTTCTTGGATTTCGGCTTAGGAGCGGCAACCTTCTTTTGGGCAGGGATCACTGGACACGATCTTTGAAGGTGCCCAGGGTGATGGCAATTTCTGCAGCGGAACGCTGTATTCTCGTAATCCAGGGTCTGAGTCCAGTGGAAGTCTCCATATTTGAGAATGATCTGATTTGGAAGTCCTTTACTCATGTCTATTTCTGCGCAGATTCGGGCGAAGGTATATATGCCTTTTTCCCCTCTAGAAGTATCCGTGGCTAGAAAGCGGCCTAGAGAATTACCGATTCCTTCAAACACTGCAAAGTGCCATAAAGGAGCCGGGAGATTAGGAAGTCTGACCCAGATGGGGAGTTTGGTGATGACAGCTGTGGAGGGATCGAAATCTGGGAACCAAGGGGTTAAGAATAGCCCAGCTGAGTCCCAAAACCAGGGGCCTTCAGTTAATGCTTTTTGATAGTCCTCACCGTCAACAAAAACTACAATGAAGAAGCCTTTTGAGCAGAGAAGAACCTTGCAGTTGTTGGTCCAGTTCGAGTGAATCCATTTGTAGAGATCTGCTGTGCGTGGCCAAAGCCCATTGAACCTGCAAATAATGCCTAATTCTGCAAACAACTGGAATTGCCTATCCATCGTAGGATGTATTATTTCGATGGAGGGGGTTTTCTCCAGCTTGTCCACCAAAAAAGGTTTTGGAGCCTGGGCTGGTGGAGCCGTATTCTTGGACTTCTGAGCATGGACAACATCTTTGTAGGAAAATGCTGCCGCTGAAGAAGACTGTCCAACAACTCCCCCTCTCAAACGAAGGGAAAGAATGATGGAGGCATTTCTTTGAATGTCATAAAAAGAAAGGGGCGGGTGATCCTCTAGATGTTTACCTTTGAAGAGGAGCCTTTGAGAAGCAAAGGGAATCCCCATCCTAAAATCTAGTATTTGTTTGAGGTCCTGCACTTGATCCGAGGAGCTCACCCATTGAAGTAGAGTTTTTCCTGAGAGGAGCACAATTAGGATCTGGAACGATGCAGAGTGCTCCAGATTCTGCTTTCCTCTGCAAATTTGAGACAGGAGGCCTCTGGTACAAGCCCAACTTGCTAGGGGCACATCTTGTCCCTGTTTCTTAGTTCCCTGCGTAGGGCAACACTCATCTTTAATCACTGGAAATGGCTTAAAAGAGGACGGGGCCTCTCTGAATTTTACTGCTCCAATTTCTGCTGGTCCGAGCAGAGTCTGGACGCTGCATCTCGCAACAGTTACCCAGAGCCTTTCCAGAAAATCCAATCTGTGCATTGATTGAGATCTGTCCCTTCCAAGAGACCAATTCTCGGCGTGGCCTTCCTACAAACACTTGCCATGCAACTTCCCTGCCTTGACATACAACATTTGTTTCGAAGACAAGGATGCCGAGGGTGAATGCCATACTAGAAAACGAGACCTGAAGCGGAGGTAGCCCTTGCGGCTTCACTGTCCTTAGATCGCTTCCAGCAGTGCCAAAGAAAATGGCCCTGCGGGGTTTTTGGGAGACCTCTGCACTAGAGAAGCAGATCTGGAGGAGAACGCTCCTACCGAGGTCTGCCCACCCGCCTGAAGACATCTTCTTAACCACATTATTGTGCGGCTTCCGAATGCGGATTTCCCTGTTGCTGTTGGGTAGACAGATCTCCCCATGCAGAATGGTTTCATCAGGAAAGCGGTCGCTGATCCCCAACACTCACCGCGTCTGGCTGAGGTACTCCGTTTTCCCGGTATCTATAACATGAACGCGCAATGTATTTCTGCCGAGCACAGGCCCTCCGCTATTCGGCACCGGGTTGCCCTTCCCAACGAGGAAAACAGGGTCGGGAGACAAGGAATCCAGGACAGGGAACGCCATGGCATGAAGCAGTCCCATCTCTAGAGTTTCTATTATTTTTATTATGGTAATATGATTTTGATTTATTTTTGTTAAAATGGTAAATGTATGAATGATTGAATTGACACCACTCTTAATTCCATTTAATCCTATGCCTAGTCGAATCTATAGAAAGCTACCTTTTATGGATTCAGACATATTTAAATTGAAATTAAATAATTGATTTGAAAAGACTTGTTTGTAAATTATTGATAATTATTTATCATTAAATTGCAATCTCGCTTTGCCTCAACTGTTAATATATTGAATGAAATTTTTCTTTGATACAATAACTTATATAATATCGAATCATTCGTAAATGATTTAAGCATATGCATGAGGTTTATTTCGATAATTACTTATAGAGATAATATTCTTGCATATTTATTTGAATAGTCTGTAAATCCCATGAACTATTTCTGTGATTTTCAGGCTCATCTTTATCTTAGATCTAATATCAGTGATTTCCCCTTCTTCCTTTTTATCTTGCTCTTGGTTTGGATAGGATCTATATTCTATCATAATCATGATAGATTTAGCATTTATTTTCTTTTGCTTGCATCCCAGAGTATATTTACACTTACATTTAATCATTGCATTTTTGGAAGTCCTCTTAGCTAGGGGAAAATTTTAGGCGTTGCTTGACCGAGCCCTTGAATTAGCTTTAACATTGCTTTCTTGCATGTGCACTGTAGGAAGTTAAGTTCGATTTCCTCTTCTTGTTGATGAATTATTAATTATATTACAAGTCAACAGGTTGGGGGAGGGGGTAACTAGATCCAATAGAACTAGTCAGAACCGCCAAATCAAACTGATAAGAGACTAGTTTGGGGCTCTGACTAAGTGGTCTTCCCAAATGTTGATGAGCTCATTTTTGGCACTAAAAGGAGGGCCCATTAAGTTGTCTTTTTAACGATTTTGTATTTTAAATCTTGATCTATTTACAATGGTTCCTTCTAAACCGCCTATTTGGAGTTGCTTCAATGAAATTCTACCTACCTCCACTTTAATTCAAGTAGTAAAGACCGTGTCAAAAACAAAGTTTAATGGTAAGACGGATGCTTCTACTTACAATCATATTTTTCAATTTATTTTAAATTGTAATAATTATGATATTGAAAAAAGTGTTATGTGTAGGATGCTTACTCTCACTTTGAGAAGTTTGGCTAAACACTGGTGCAGATCATTGTCATTTGCCTCTATACACACTTGGGATGAGCTTTCAAAAATAGTCCTTCATGCCTTTCAGGACTACGATTATGAAAAGGTATGCGATCAACTTGAAGCATTGTGTAGAATAGAAAGTGAGTCTTTGGACGATTTTCTAATTAGATTTAAATTAATTTGTTTACAATTTCAATCAAAAGATTTTGCTCTTGAGTTTCAATTAATAGAATGGTTTAAACATTTAGTGTCTCATCCTTGAAATTATAACAATTGTAAGAGACCAAAAGATATGTCATTTTTAAGCATATATACTACAGTTGAAGATTCAATAGCTCAAAATAGTAATGCAGATCTGCTACAAATTGGAAATTCAAACACTGCCAATCAACAATTTCAACGAGAAGTAGAAGCTGCTGAAACAAATAACACTAATCTTGGAGTTGCTTTTATTCGAAATAATTTCAATGTGCTAAATCATGCTACTTTTGTTTAAGTATAAAATCAACAAGCTACAAAATCAACAAATAACAACCAACAAGCAATAAGTTTAGCAATCAATCAACATCAAGAAAATCAACATGTAGAAATACAAATTAAAAATTCTAGATATACAAACTATTGCAAATAATTATGAATCTTCTATTGCTGAAATCAATAATCAATCACAAATTACAGAGCAACTTAGCAATGATTTTCAAGTAATAGCGGATCCGATTTTTGTGTTGAGGAAAACATTCATCAACAATCCAAAATCTGCAATATTGCAAATGTAAAAGAATTTGAAATGTGCATTTTGGAAAATGAGCAAATATTTTTAGCCAGATAAATTTTTAGGTACATATATTCAAATAGCCATTTCTTTCTCTATCCAATCTATTTGATGAAATTAATTCACTGAATAATATTTCATCAGTTCCTTTTTATATAAATGTAATTTTAGAAAACATATGAGTGGTCATTAATGGTGAATTTTTGGTTTATTCTGAATGGGATAGAGAAGATTTAATTATCAATACTTCCAACCGTCTTGATAAATTTTTTAATTATGCATCTAATTTTCTTCCTGGTTTTGATTTATGTTATGAAGAGGAAGAAAACACTACTGAAGTCATTTATATTGATGGCTTGAAGTCTGAGAACACTGAGGCACTTTACCCTTCGATAATGATTATGTTGGGTTCTCATATTCTTAATCCTTCAAGTCCATCCATATTTGAGGATGAGAAAAACATCATCAAAAGAAAACATTCCAACAAATTCTCATTTTTGAACATTTATTCACTTTAATGATTTCATTATTCAAGAATCCACCCCTATTTATGATTCTTACAATGATGAAGTTTTCGTTTATGATCATGAGTCTGAAATTGTTCCACTTCCACATGTGTATGCAAATAATAATTCTGATCTCATTATTTCGGTTGGCACTTGCAGAAAATATTTTTTTTTAAACAAATCCCAATTATCTTGTATTGGTATTTATAACAGTAGTGTAAATTATAATTTTGTTTTTCTTTATTTACCTCAGTTTAAGTTTAATTTTCTTTCAAATTTTATTTTTTGAATCTTTGGATATAATACACTGGCATTTTGAATACTCGGGCTCTGAACACTCATCAAATGCATTAATGAGCATACATGAAAACCAATTTCAAAGATTTAACTATGAATATCAACAACTCTTAATTTTTAATTTTTGTTTGATGTTTATTTTATGCTAATGCATGCCTTCTTTTCAAATGAATTCTTTACAAGCCTTTATGCTTGAGAGTGCATTAGTATCTAGTCAACATTCAGACACACCATAAAATATTTTGAGTTGTAATCTTATGAATTGTTCATTTAGCTTCCATTCACATTCCATTGATTCATTTGAAAAATATTTGGTAAGTTCAACCTCATGGATGGTTTCTGTTAATGCTCTTATTTTTTACATAATATCAACAATTTTCCACAAGATTTGACATTTAAAGATATATTATTGAAATCTAGCTTGCTAGCTTCTCCCCTAATCTCTTCCAATCAGTAATAGAGATCCATCCCGATTTCTATGTTCCAATTAGAATGCAGCTCGAAAAGACATTGTAAGGGAGCAATCGTGTAGATAAATATCTTTTGTTAAATTTATTAGAGGTAAATGTACATAAAAAAAAAATGAAGTGTTGTTTTAATAATTTAGCAACAATTTTATTTTTGTTATTGATTTTTGATATTTCTATATAAGCAGAAATAAAACTAAGGGAATGACTTCATTGGAAGTATGATTTTACTTAGTGTTTAATCTTCTCTGTTAAATTAGATTAAGAGTAGGATTAGTTTAGTTAGATGACTTTTCCTTTGATTTTTTTTTAAATATTGCATAGTTTGAATAAGCAGGTAGTGAGCTCAAAGTGTTTCCATGACATTCATTCCATTTCCTAGCAGGATGCATTTCACAATCCTCACAATGCATTTCTAAATAATGGCTTCTACCTTTTCTTGTTATATAATGTTGAAGTGGGTACAAATTAATGATTCATTGCTTGGCATTTAACTTAGATTGAATAAATAAATGATTTTGAACATATGAAAATTCTAAGAAAATGCATGGGAGAGTGTTAACATCTACGAGGTAAACTTGTAATTAGATTCTTCGAGGTATACATATATATGTTCATTCTCATTTGCTGTTCGTTTTCATTTCAACCCTTGTTTTCTTTTAAGTCACATTTTATTTCTTATTTTTGTTATGCTTCTTTTTGCAGGTCTTCATTGATTTGAATTTTAGGTCTGATTTCGGTTGTAAATTTAATTAGAATAAAGTGAGCAACTAGCCTTTTCCAAGTTGCAAACATGTTTAGAGAAGTATTCATTTTTCATCAAAATATTTTTAAACTTTGTGATTTTCTTTATATTTACTTTGCTTTAAAAATTTGCAAGATGAGTCATGATCAATTGATGAAGTTAAAATGAAATGCTTGGCTCCTGTTCCTATGTATGTTTTGTGGGCCTTTAGCTTCTAACAATTTAAATGAAAATTAAATAAAAGTCTTGAAAGCAAAGGAAGATCGAAAAGAATCTTGCAACAATTGTAAAATACTCCAACCCATAACCATACCTTTGCACTTTCTAATATTTTGTATTTTTCACTACACTGTTCATCCCACGTCTTCTCTTTTAGTTGAGCCCTTTTTTACAAATCCCAGGATGACTCAGAGCCTACATGATTATTCTATCCACATGTTATATGTCCATGGGTCCCCATTGTTGTGTTTTCATTAGGAAATCATCTCTCTTTCCACATCAGCCCAAAGCCACTTTAATCTGACTGTTCCTTAAAGCACATCCTTCATTCCTCCTGGGATGACGTGGATAGGTGACCCCCTAGCCCTCACTCTATTATTGCGCACATTACACATTACCTGACACCCAGAAGCCTAGAACTCCCTTTAATTTCAATTTCTTGGACATTACGGGCACTCAAATCCCAGGATGACATCATACTTTATCAAGCATATGTATGGTAAGTTGAATTGGTGGCTAATTTATTTTAATTTTAGGATTCTCTTATATTTGATTATGTTTATATCGCTCCACTCCAATGCTTATGACGCAAAGGTTCAAGTCCTCTTCATATTTATATAAATCGCTACATATGTTGGGATTTTGGATTGATACCATGGGATTATTAGAAACTCTGGAGTTGATATAAAATCTGAAGAAGTAAAGCGAATAATGCAGTTGCAATATAAAGCAAAGAACATCTTCATTCTTATTTCTTTATTCTTGATTTCCTGAACATGAACTATATCTTCATTCTTATTTCTGATGATTTCTTTATTCTTGATTCCCTGAACATGAACTATTATTTTCTTTGTTTAATGCCCGTTGTAGTTTAGATTTAATAAGTTGATGATCTTGGGCACATGAAAACTTCATTAAAATGCAACTTCTATGTACTTTTAATCTCAAATAAAAAAAAGAAATTATCTCTTGCTAGAGAAAATCGATATCTTTTAGGTAAATCTCAGTGAAATTCTTCAAGGTAAGTTTCATATAATCATTTTCATTTGTTACCATTTTCTTTATTCTTTTTGTTTCAACCTTATTTTTAGTATTTGTCGATTTAAAGCTTTGTTTTTGCAGGTCTTCAAGAATTTCCATGAAAAACTTGCATCCCTGCTTGCTAAGATTTGAAATTTGCTCTCTTCATCTTGCTTGTTTTTGCATTAAGGCAAAGCAGTTATGATGTTAATCATTTTGCAAATAAGCCAAATCGGGGAGTCTCTTAAACTCTATTTTGTTTTTCATAAGCCTTATTTTTATTAGAAAAACATTAAGATGTTTTCCATGCAAGCTTAATTTTGAAACATGAAAATTTGCAAGGGGAGAGACACCTTATTTGCCTTCATTTTTCTCTCATAACTGCTATCTAGTATTTGTTTTAAAAACCCGATTACCTATACTTCTGTGAGATATAATTCATCAAAATCTTAACTTAAGGAAAATATATATTCTTTCCCTCATACTTGTTCTTTTGTTGAGACATTTTTATAAATAGTCTTGTTGAGGTTTATTTTAAATATTGCTTTTGTTTGAACTTCCTTTATTTTATTTTATTTTTCTTTTCTTTCTCATTTGCAATTTTTGGGGTGTGTTGATTCCACTTTTTCTTTGGACTGAATTTGGTATCATTACCAAAATTTATATGGATTTTTTTCTTTCTTGAATCTGTGGGCCTCTCTATTTTTTCTCTTCTTGGTTTAAATGGGAGAATACTTTTAATATTGGGCAATCAATTTATGCTCTATTATCCATAAACGAAATCTCATCTTTAAGGAATATTTATGAAATGATGATGTCATTATGTTGACTTTCAACTTTCCTAACTAGTAAAGTCCCTGATTTTATAAAATTTATAATGGTTACCACACTTTGTGCTTAATTTTTTGCCATTATCCAATAAATTACTTTTTAAGCGTAATTCTAGGAAAAACAAAATATATTTATCAACAGTTACTTTAAGGTAATTAGCTCTTGAAAAACAAGGTTAGTCAAGAAAAATTTAGTTACTTAAATATTTTTACACCATTCCTTGCTCTTAAGGAGCTGATATGTCTTCCCATCTATTAAATAATATCTTAGAGATTAACAATAACCATAGTTGAATCTAAAAAATAAAATAGTTAATTGAAAGATATGAGGTCTCATCACGAGCCGACTTACCATGATCATAAGCTTTAACATAGTGATATTACCACTATTGGTCACCAAGCCAAAGTAATGACTTTTGGCCACAAGGTTGAAGGACAAAAGGTCTCATCACGAGCCAACTTTTTCACTTTGTTAGTTCCTGTGAATGATACTATCATCAACTGGCTACCAAACCAGAACAATGATCTTCAATTGACATCTAAATAAGTTTTAAAAATGATATGATAACGATGTTTTTTTCCAATAGATGAGACATTGACATCTAAAAGGGTTAAAATACATCCCTGTTGAGACTATATATGCCTATTAGCAGCAGTGGCCATGGCTATGGTATATAAGTTAATTTAATATCATGATTTACTTGATTACTTTGTTTTCTCAAAACTGATTGCCGATGAAGTTAACTGTTGCATATACAAAGTTTACTAGAACACATGATTCATGGGGTAATATTTTAATAAGTTTATGGATGATGATGGATATGATTTATGTTTGTTAACTCTACATGTTAGGGGCAAAATTGTTAGGATATTTGAAATTTGACATTTTGTATCATCTAATCATCATTCCTTTATTTTTATAGGTTTCATATCTTTAACCAGAGATAATTGATTCTTCCTTGTGTGTCGCCATTGTTGTGGCAAAACAACAACCCCCATTTTTATATTATTATCTTTAAAATAATAATTGAGACCCTCCATGTAAATTTTGGTCATATCAATCTTTTCATACTTAGATTTTTTTATTTATTTATGTGGGATTTTTATTTTTCTCAATTTTTTGCGTTGATCGCTTCATCATGTGTGGTTTCTCTCAAACTTCTAATGACTCAAATTTTTCTGAATTTGGACTTCTGGTTTAAAATTGATGCTTGTTTAAAATTTGATAGATTTTTACCACCTGAACTTAAATATGTACAAAATGTACTTTATTAAAAAGATGTAAATACAAGTATTTAATTGATTAATTTGTAAATATTATTATTTTAAACAACTAATTTAAATTAATTAGATTGCTTGTACTTAATTTAATTAATTTGTAAATATTATTTTTAATTAATTATTTAATTTTGTGTATCTATTTTACAAAACCACCCAATTTGAAACCACCCAACTTAAGACACGCTATATAATGATATAATAAAATTTTATTGTAATAATATGAAACATATAAATAAAATTAAATATTTATTACCATACCCTTACCTCATCCCGCTTCATTCGAGCCCACATTTTTTTCTTTGTTGCATTTTATTTCACATAAGAGCTAAGCACCAGCACTAGCACTACCTGTGGGAGGAGCCAAAAAGGCATGCATTAATACACGAGAGAAGCTTGATGAAATGAAACGATATTTTAAGGTCCATGAGACTAAAAATAGTCTATGAGACCATTAGTTCCCTATTTTTCGCTTTTTGCATTTCAATCTTTTTTCTATTCAAATTGAAGATGAGCTGGCCCAACCTTCCAAAAATCCCATCGCTAAAAAGACAATGCCAAGAAACTGATGCTAACATGTTCTCATAACTTTCTTTGATGTCTTTGAATGCATCACATTCAAAAATGAAGTGCTTTTCTGATTCCATAGCCACAGATGTGCAAAATGTACACACTCGTTCTTCCCAAGCTTCTTTAGGCCTTTTCCACCGTCTTGCTTCACACCAAAGTTGATGTGAGTTGGTCCTTAATTGAGTAATAAGAACCTTTTCCTTCCACGAAATGTTAGCTCCAATGAACTCTTTTTTTCGTAGATGACACATAGGGTTGAATTCCTCAATGTAATATTTTTTCTTTCTACCCAACTCTTTTCCCCATACCTTTTTACAAAACTTCTCCATAACGAAATCCTTTAGCTCCTTGCTATTTGTGGGACAGGCATTGAGGTAGATGTTCCATTTTTTCATCCATGTGTAGTTTTGTTTCATCCATGTTTCCTTTCTTTCGCTCATGCCTTCATTAGGCCATCTACCTACTCTCATTTGCTCAATTCTTTTTAGATATCTAACGAGTTGCACCAAAGCAATTGCTTCAATGGGAGTTGCTTTTGTTTCACTCAACATTATCTCATAAGGTATTGAACTTTTTATTTTGAACTTGCTCATGATCAAGCGTTTTTGGATTTTCTCAATTTGTTTCCATTTTGAGACAGGAGTGCTGCTAGCCCACAATTCACACCCATATAGCATCACTGGGCAAACCAGGAGTCCAAAAAGCACTTTAATCATTTTCCAATCCCATAACTCTGCCTCTCTACATCTGTTTTGAAGAGCATTTAATGCTTTCCACCCTCCTAAAATTCTCTTCTTTCTACAGTCCTCCCAATTGAATTTGTTGTTGAAATCAATTCCAATGTACTTGTACTCATTTACTTCCTCAAGAATGTTATCGGGAACTTTGCTTTAAAACTAATATAATAGTTGGAATGGAAAGCCCACTCCACATAGAGTTCGATCTCTTTCCTCCCCTCCCCATCCTTATAAGTCCCAGAGTCCTCTTTAAAGCCTCATCAACACATATAAGAGGGCTTTTTTTTATTTAAAAAAATGTTTAATATTTATTTATTTACTTCTTTTAAAATATTATGTAATATATTTATAATTAAATAATTTTTAAACAATTTTATTTTATTTTACATATATCTTATTTTTAATGATTTTTAAATTTTATTTAAAATAAAAATTTAATAAAAGTGGTTAAGTGTTTTTGTACAAAATTAATTAAGCTGTGCATTTTTTTAACATTGACAGTTTTGAAACATTAATTTTCGAGAACCATAAGTTGAGTTATACTGGGCCAAATTGAGCAAATAATAGCTTGTTTGAAAGCTAGAATCGTGGACAATAAATATGGAAACATCAAATTAAGCAGATTTGAACATTTAATAGCCCAACAATTTAGAAGAAGATTGAGTAACAAATTTACAACAAAAAATGGTTTTCTTGAGTTTAGTTTGGGAAAATTTCATTGGCTTGGATAAAATGTTGTTTCTAATTAATTTTCCAAATTAATCAAGGTCTAATCAAATCTCTACAAGAAGAAATCACAACATGCAACCTCTTTTGTTTTAATTTATCTAATTTAATTTAGATTTGACATTTTGTTGACATAATTGTTATTTGATGTCTATTATGCAAAATTAATTTGTTTTCATTTTTTTGTTTTTGGATTGATTTTGGCAGGGAGCAATTGGAAAGATTAGCCCCAAAATTTCTTGAATCAATGTGATTGCACCAGCAAAGAGAAAAATGAATTTTGTCAGCGGGAAATTGTTGGAGCAAATCTGTCTCCCAACAACTCGCCAATTTTAGGTTTCTTATTGTAAATTATAAATTTCAATTTGGAGAATGGAGAAGGGGTTCCAAATCTAAAACTTCAGGGGAAAATTCTATAGAGAGTAATTTCTTAGCTGCATTATTGTATGAGAGTTTTTTTTTTTTTTTTTTTTTTTTTTTTTTTTTTTTTTTTGTAGAATAGACAAAGTATTGATCTCTTAAAGAAGAAGAATTTTCACTATTATAACACTGCCTCTTGAGAGAGTTTGAGACTTTTTGGACTGCGTTGTAAAAGCATTTTGGAGTTAATGGAAGGTCTGAATTTTCATGCACTTTTGTAAGAATCTCCAGACTTTCTATTATCTTTATTAAGGTGATTTGATTTTGATTTATTTATGTTAAAATAATGAATGTATGAATGATTGAATTAACACTACTGTTAATTCCATTTAATCCTATGCTAGCTGAATATATGGAAAGCTACCTCTTATAGATTCAGACAAATATAAATTGAAATTAAATTATTGATTTGAAAAGACTTGTTTGCAATTTACTGATAATTATTTATCATTAAATTGCAATCTGGTTTTGTCTCAATTGTTATTATATCGAATGAAATTTTTCTTTGATACAATAACATATCTAATATCAAATCATTCATAAAGGATTTAAGTATATGCGTGGTATTTATTTTGATAATTACTTATAGAGATAATCATCTTGC
Organism: Pinus taeda; assembly: GCA_000404065.3. Taxonomy (NCBI): domain Eukaryota; kingdom Viridiplantae; phylum Streptophyta; class Pinopsida; order Pinales; family Pinaceae; genus Pinus; species Pinus taeda. The sequence continues at coordinate 145,358 of APFE031703421.1, read as the reverse complement.
ATATTTGTTTGAATAGTTTGTAAATATCATGAACTATTTCTGTGATTTTCAAGCTCATCTTTATATGATATCTAATAACAATCCTTTTGCCCTTATCCCTTTTCTCTTTCTCTTGGTTTGGATAGGATTTATGTTATGTGCTAATCAATGTAGATTTAGGATTTATTTTTTGTTGCTTGCATCCTAGAGTAGATTTACATTTAGATTTAATCACTGCATTTTTAGAAGTCCTCTTAGCCAAGGGTAAATTTTAGGCGTGGCTTGGTTGAGCCCTTATATCAGCTTAAGAATTGATTTCTTGCATGTGCACGGCAAGAAGGTAAGTTCGATTTCCTCTTCTTGTTGATGAATTATTAGATATATTACAAGTAAACAGGAAAGGTGAGGGGGTAACTTGCACCCAATAGAACCAGTCAGAACCGCCAAATCAAACAGATTAGAGCTTAGTTTGGGGCTCTGATCACGTGGTCTTCCCAAATGATGATGAGGTCATTTTTGGCCATCAACAAGACTACAAAGAACTTAATAGGGAAACACATAAGGATCATTTCCCTCTTCCATTCATCGACCAAGTCCCGGGTACACTCACAAGAAAGAATTACTTTTCTTTCCTGAATGGATTCAATGATTACAATAAAATCCAAGTCCTTCTTAAGGACGGCAAAACAACATTCATTTGTCCATGAGGGACATTTGCTTATCATGTCTTTCCATCTGGATTACACAATGCTCCAACCACGTTTCAGAGAGAAACAATAGGCATATTTTCTGACCTTACCCATGCTTGTGTGGAAATATACATGGTTTTTTTTACCACTTATGGAAATGAGTTTGATGAATCCCTTGATAATATGGATAAAACTTTAATAAGGTATACAGAAAATAATGTTTCCCTCATTAATGAGAAGTGTAAGATGATTTTGACTAATGACGCTATAGTTGGGCATCATATATCGACGAAAGGCATCCAAGTGGATATAGTGAAGATTAAAGTAATATTCTACTAACTCGTTTCACAATCACAAAGACAAGTACAAAGTTTCCTAAGTCATGTTGGTTATCATTATCAATTTATTGAATATTTTTCATAGATGGCTCATCCAATATTTGCTTCAGTTAACAAAAATGTTAAGTTTTTGTGGACAAGAAGCTACGAGCACACCTTTAAGGAACAAAAGTCTAATGTGTCATAAGCTCCTATTTTAAGAGGTCCTAACTGGCCCCAACCCTTTCACATCTCTACATGTGCAATAGATACTGCCATTGGAGATATCTTATAGAAACTAGAAGAGAGCAATCTGTATGTAGTATACATCATCAACAAAAACCTCTCATTATCAAAATTGAATCACAACATGACTAAAAAATTATTTCTTGTTGTTATTCATGAAATAAATCAATTTAAACATTATATTATAGGATATTAAGTAATCTTACATACAAACCATGATTATATTAAATACTTGATGAACAAACCAATCACTAATGGATGAGTTCCTAAATGGTTGCTTTTATTATAGTAGTTTGATATTGCCATCTTAATTAAACCTAGAAAGGATAATGTAGTCACTGCTTTTATTTCTATATTAACATCTAATGAAAATGAGCCCCCATTAGAATATTTATTTCTTGATGAACATCTACTCATAGTGTGTACTAACTCTCTATGGTTCACAAATAGTGCTAACTACTTGGTTGCATGCAAGCTTCTTCCTTACCTGACTCCGAAAGAGTGATGGAGGATTATGAGACAAACTGGAAGATTCTCGCGGATTGATGTTGTCCTTTTCCACAATGGACCTAACTTGATTATTAGAAGACGTGTATAGGAAGATGAGGTCCACATAATATTGAAAGCTTTCCATGATGGCCCATGTGGGAGCCACTTTATCGAAAAAAGAAATAGGTACAAGGTACTCCATCAAGGGTATTATTATCCCTCTATTTTCAAATATTAAAAAGAATATATGAAGAGATATGGTAACTGCTAGCGAATGCGTAGGCCAACATAGACATACAATATGTCGTTGTAACATCAACTTGTGTTGGGACCCTTTGACAAATGAGCCATTGATTTTGTGGGGCCAATAAATCCCCCTTCCTGTTTGAACTCCTAAATCTTGGTCTGCATATATTATGTTACAAAATGGATGGAAGAAAAGGAACTCCAAAAAACAATTGAACAGACAGTAGTGGAATTTCTCCATGAAGAGATTTTCACAAGGTTTGAGATACCTCGAGAGATGTGACTGATGGGGGAACTCAATTTACTTAAGGATTGTTAAGGAATTAATGGACACTTATAAGATGAAACATAGGGTAATGAAGTTGTATCATCCACAACATAATGGATAAGTGGAGGGGATTAACAATATCCTTGAGGTCATCATCACCAAAATTGCCAAGCTACACCTCAAGGACTAGTCTGATTGACTCCCTAAAGCACTATGGGCCTATAGAAGAACTTGGAGAACTACTACCAAATGTACTCCATATGAACTAGTATATGGAAAGATAGTACTTTTTCTTATTGAATTAGAGATCTAAATACTAAAGACAATGATGCAACTTGGACTAGACTTATCAAAAGTTTCGTAACAAAGGATCCTTTATATCAATGAGTTAGATGAACTATATTAGGAAAACCTGCATAAGAAAACCGTGATACAACTTAGAGGTATAAGTGGCACGATAAGTCCATCATAAAGAAGAAATTTAAAGTTAGAGAGCGGGCACTACAATTTGACTCCAAGTTCAAAGACTTCAAAAGGAAGATTTGCATCAAATGGATAAGATCGTATGAGATTGATACAATATATGATGATGGAGCCATAAAGCTTCATATTATTGATGAAGAAAGAAATCCTATTGATGGTCAAGAGACATAGGCTTCACCTGTATCATTGACTCTTATGAAAAGAGATATTTGTGAGGAAGATTACTAATGGATGGCATGATAATGATCTGACAATTACAAAAAAAGGAGAAATCCTTGTAGGATTAATCATTATTACACCTTGAAATATATTTAAAAAAGAAGTAAAATAAAAATAAAGAAATCTCGTGTATGAAAACCCTTGGGGGCATACCTAACCACATGTCATGTGAAAACTAGTCGAGGTTGGTGTGTGACATGTTAAAATAAGTAGATAAAAAAAGGAAAAAATAAAAATAACAAAATTAGAAGGCAACTTAACGATTTCATCAGAATACTTCTACTTATACACCTATGCTTTCATTTTTATGCTAATAAAGTGACTTCCAAAATATGTAGAGGAGGATGCTACCATTGTTGCAATTTTGTTTTTTCAACTCTATTACATGGTCCAGTTGTTGCAACTCTAAACTCTTTTTCTAAACCCTTAATGTTGTAATTCCATTGTCAAACTCTTGCTGCGACAACTCTACTCAACATCTTTGTTGCAACTCAATGATAAGACACCATTGTTGCAACTCTAAAACCACAACTCCGCTGCTACAATTCCAATGTTTAGAACGTGTAACGAAACCTCTTGCCACGATACCATGGTTTACTGATGTTGATGCTGCAATTCTAGTTAAATACTATTTTTGCGACTCTGTTGAATTCCACTGTTGAAAATCTTGCACACTGCTACAACGTCGTGTTCGTGCTAGAACTCTAATTGAAAGTCATGTTGCAACACTAGAACTCTAATTGAAAGTCATGTTGCAACACTAGAACTAGTAAGATAAGATTTGGGGGAAGGAATTGCTGCTATCTTTGAAGTTTATTTAAAGGAAGAAGAAGAAAAATAAGATATATTCCTAAAGAAAGCATTGCTACAACACCAAAAATCATAAAGGATAAGAAAGGAAGTACCTTGTGTTCCTTGACATTGTATGCATCTCTTTTAAGAAGGAATAAGGTATTAGAGATCGAAAATAGGAAGTTTCAAGTTATTATTAAGTTACTAAAGAATGAGACTAGAGAGATGAGGTCATTTGAGAAGACTGACTGCCTTTCCCAAGAGATAGATTTCCCGGCTGAAGGGGGAACCTCACACTAAAACCCAAAAGATAGCTCAAACCCCTAGGAAAGAAACAGAAGAGGCAACTATCCAAACAACATACCTCATATGTGCATTAATTGAGGCGACCACTCGGATTGAGTAAAAAAACAATGGAAGATAAGGACATACAAGTGGACAAGTGGGTAAAAGAAAAGAAATACAAATGGAACCAATTGTTGGATTCATATGAAGAGGGAGTGATGCTCATTAAGAAACATCACCAAATTGTAAATGGAATGAGAGAAAAGTGGGAAGAATTGTGGGAAACCCACACAGGTGTGTGGGAGGAAGAAAAAGAAGAAAATAAGTTTTTTAGCTAGAGAAACAAGTCAATATGTTGGAAATAGAGAAAATACAATTTGGCTTGTTACTAGAATATGCTTTTAGTTGTCGAGACCCTTCTCCACATTAAATTTTTGTAAGAGAAATTCATAATGTTCCAAAGAAAAGAAATCATGACTAGTAAGCCATTTGAAATCACAACCCCAAACACATTTTTTGAGGTGTATTATGCTTGTACCAATGAGGATAATAACCTCCTCTATGAGCTCCGTCAACACACCTTTCATAATCCCATTTGGAAGCCCAATCATTTTGTGGGGGATGTATATTAAGAGTGTTTATGTCCTACCTCAATAACCATGTTGATTGGCTAGTAACCCATAAAATTGCACAACACAATTTTGCTACTAATTTTTGGGTTAGGGGAGAGTACTGTTAGCCTCCTATTGCGATAAGTGTTCATATTTCATGATTGATTGCTTACATGCTAAATATGTCATCTTTTTATTACTGCAAAGGTTCCATATTTCCACAGAGTTTCCACTTTGATGAGTTATTCCAATTTTGAAGTGTTGTTCAGTTAAGGGAAGGCCAAAAAGTTTAATCTTGGCTTCCCTAGGTTTCAATTGCTTGTTTTAGAATATAGAGATGAATATTTGTCCAAACAAGCTTAATCTTGGCGGATTGGTAAATAGGTAGAGAAACAAGGGCGCTCATCAGCTTAATCTGAGCCCGGAAGAGATAAGGATCGGTTTAGATAGGAGGATAGCTGAAAGAAAAGTTGAAAAGCTGGGTATGCTAGTTCAAGTGCACCCAAAGCAAAAGAAGAAAAAATGCTAGGTGAGTAGGCCGGGTAGGTAGATTTGTGGTTGCAGAATCATGGCTTGTGATCCATTTCATGTTTTCAAGTGTCATATCCATTCACATCTCAACCATAAGGCAGTTTTCCATTTGGAGGAGCTCAAGCGAGGCATGTCTAAATTCCCCTTCTTCCTCTTTCCTTAAACACTCACTAACTTCCCCTAAAGAGGTCAAGATCTGCTTGATATATCTTAGTCTCATCATTTTTCATAGCAATTGCCTTGGTAAAGATCTGCTTTACTCAACGAATGTTCATACTTTCTCTATAAGTCATATTTCCCCCTTAAAGCCTAAGATTTCTATCCTTAGCGCTTTCTGATCAAATTTCATATTAACTTCTAATTTATTATGTAAATCCCAGTTATTCTTCCCTCCCCATACTAAAAATATATATAAGATCCCCTTAAGTACATATCCCCTCCATTGGTTGAAATATAACCATAACTATGCTTGGGAATTACTAAGTTTACTTGAAACTTAGTGAGAACCCTCATCTTGCTCATTTAAACCACATTCCAATTAACTCGGAGAAAAGAAAAACATCTAGTTGCTACTGTTGTTCAATTTCTGAGAACAATACTATCTCAAAATGATGCTTATCTTAAATCGCCACATGGTAAATCATAATCTTTTTGAACCAGTAATTCAGGCTTTTACGACTAATGAAAATCGATATAATCTTCTTAAATCAACAGTTCTTGAGCTTATAGAATATATCCGTAAGGAAAATATTAAATGCTCGGTTGAAAACTTGATCAATAAATTTTCTGATCAATTAGAAAAGTTAGATTGTGTGGGTACTTTCCAAACACTAAAGCTGAAATATGAGCAGACTCTTGATGGAGTGACTACAAGAAGTGTGTCCGCAGGGATGGGCCCATTGCTTTGGTTGATTACGAAGATGAAGAGGATGATTCTCCAATGCCAGAGAGTGTTACTTAAGAAGTTACTAATGTACAATCTATAAGCTCAGTGTTTTATGCTACTACTACAAGGGACAATTCTTTGGGACATGAAGCAATTGGATCTGAGAGCCCCAAACGAAAATTGGTTACAGAAGATTCCAGGGATGGTGAGCCTGGTTCTCTAAAGAAGCGTAAACTACAAAAAACAGCTGCATCAGTTTAGTGATGTCCAGAAGTAGGATGACATTTCCCATTGAAAGTTCAAGATGCACAATTCTTTGCAGTATCTTTGCTTGATATCACGAAATTGGATTTCTGATCGTATAGCTTCCCTCAATGGCACAAGTGTAAAATATGTTCTGGAGTAGGACAAGGCATCTTTTATTCGACTAGTTGGAATTAGTGTATTACAAAGTGCAACCTCCTCTGTTGTTGCACCCTCCCTCAGGTATTTAACAGCAAAGCTGGCTCTAGGATGGTGGAAATGCTTAACAAACCATAATTCAAAGAGATATTTTAGAAAAAATGCATTTTAAAAGCTGTTCAATCTGTCAGAGAAAGGTATAGATGCAGATCAGCGGATCACCCAAGACGTGGAAAAATTAAGTGATGATTTGTCTGGGCTTGTTACGGGAATGGTGAAGCCATTGGTAGACATTCTATAATCCACTTGGTGTAAGAAGATGCTAAAAGGGTGAAGGAGAGCTTAAGGTTTTGTAGGTGACACCAGAGAAGATATCAGAGAGTAAGCGATTTATGTCCAAACTTGAAAAATGCAACCACGCAGGCCGCCTTTCTTTGGTAGCAGTTGATGAGGCACATTGCTGTAGCCAATGGGGACATGATTTTCACCCTGATTATAAAAAGCTTAGTATTTTGAAGACTCAATTTCCAAAGGTGCCAATGATTGCATTAACGACTACTGCCACTCAACAGGTTCAGACAGATTTGAAAGAGATGTTGCAAGTTTCCAGGTGTGTTACATTTGTGAGTAGTGTGAACAGGCCGAACCTTTTTTATGAGGTCCGTAAGAAGTCTTCAAATGCCATGGCAGTCATCGATGATATAGAAAATTTTATACGTGGATATTACCAAAACAAGGAGTCTGGAAATTGTTTACTGCTTTACATGAAAAGAATGTGAACAGGTTGCTAAGGAATTGCGGCAACGTGGTATATCGGCGGAACATTATCATGCGGATATGGATGTTAAGGCTCATGAAAGTGTTCATCTTCGTTGGAGTAAAACAAGTTACAAGTTATAGTAGGCATGATTGCATTTGGCATGGGTATTAACAAGCCAGATGTTAGATTTGTCATTCACCACAGTCTTAGCATATCATTGAAAAGAGAGTATCAGCGAACTGACAAAATGTATCAGTTATGAATATCAGCAGGGGACTTTAAACGCAAAGAAGATGGCAATAAAGGGATCGCTTAAAGTCAATGAAGCAGCTCAGAGCCATCAAAGCTCACCAAGTCATTATTAAACGTATTAAAGCCACAAAGTTCCAAAACTTAAGAAGCTATGTTGGTTCATAAAATTGTTTAGCAAGTTGGGAGGCTATGAATTGTGATACTGACTTCAAGAAGGGTCTTCATGGTGGATGATGATGTTTCTTCAAGGTGTTTAGGGAAGACATGTGCTATGAAAGCGATCTCAATACAGAATGAAATAAACAATAGTTGGCGGATTTGTCCTCAGATTGCTCACAAATGGAAAGTGAATTCAAAATATAACTTCATGATATATCATAACGATGCCTTCAGACGGAAAATTTATTGTTAATAATGACAATCCTGATGTTGTTGTTTTTCTATATGATACTTTGTTTATGATCCATTATTGTTGATTGTATGCATATAATGAAATATGGAAATTTATAACTACAATGTATGTAAACTTTGATTCATATAATATAATAAGAGTTTGTTTTTTTCATTCTAAAAAAAATGACAACAATTAAAAGACTTTGTAAATGTAATTAGCCTCAATATGCTTTGTTTTACTGTTCAGGTAGTTGCATAACTATAGGCAATTTTTTGTAACAATGTAGTTGCGTAACTATAGGAAATTTTTTGTAACAATGCCTTGGTATTAAAGTGATGTTGCCCAAGAGTTTTGTTGTATTATTGGAGAGTCATTGTTGACCTTGAACAATAAGTATTCCTATCCCTTACCCCGTGGAGGTTTCCTTGACACACTGTCAAGGTTTTACCACATAAATTTTTGTGTCTATTTGTGGAATTTAGTTTTTGTTTCTTATATACATTTTATTTTTTGTTTTTGATATTTACGAGCTCAAGATACCAACAAGTGGTATCAATGCTTATGGTGTTTTTTGGATGTGTGAATGTGTAAAGAACCCGAGAAGAATTATTGCAAAAAGCAACAGGAGGAGTCTATAGTATGTGTAGAGCATAAATTGTTTGGTTAGGAGAACAAAAGACCTCTGCCCACATGGTTGTTGAAATTAGGAAGACTAAAACTTTTTTTTTAATGGATGTAGAGGGTCAGAAATACTCAAAACAATGATGGTTGTTTATTTTTCAAGATCCATGAGTACAATACAACAAAAAATGATTGGAATATTGGTTGCATAAGCTGAAAAGCGTCCGAAGCGTTTCCTGTCAATTCACTTTTGAGAAAATAAATCGAACCACTGAATTTGATTAATATACTGGGAAAATTAGATTCATCTTGCTGCAAGAAGAGTGCTGACAATTTTGTTTGGGTCCACGAGAAAGAAAGGGCGCATGAGGGAGCGAAGATTGGAGGCAGCGAAGACGCCTGTGAGGCAGTGAAGATTGGAGGTAGCTAAGACCAACTCATGTGCAGTACAAGGGTTGTTTCTGAGATCTGAATGAGGTTCAGTTCACTTGCACCTAGGCCTGTAAAATATACCAAGAAACCCTAGCAAGATAATTTTTTTTTACCTAAAACCCTTGCAAATTTTTTATTTTTCTTTAAATTTACGGGAGAAAAATATTTGTTTGAGAACCATTTATAATTCATGGAAGTAAAATCTGGAAATTTTTTATGTTGAAATGAAGTAGGGTTTTTTGGGTTTTTAAAGAACAAAAGAAAACTGTACAACTGAAAAATTCGAAAAACCCTATCTGAATGTTTCATTTGGGAACTTGCAAAGAACCCACTCATTATTTTTAAATATTTAAAGGAGAGCTTGTAGGAGAAAAATGGCAAAAATGACTAATGCTATGTTTGAGGTGGAGAGATTCACTAGTAAAAATATTTTTTCATTGTCGTTGGCGAAGGTACAAGATTTTCTGGTGTAACAAAGGTTGCACAAAGCATTAGATGGGGTTAGAAAGAGACCTGTTGGCATGAAAAATTTGGAATGAGAGAACTTGGACGTTTGATCTCTGAGTCACCATCAGGTTGTGCCTAATAGATGATGTTCTCTTCAACATTGTTGAAGAAATCTTAGCAATAGGTTTGTGGGGTAAATTGGAAACTTTGTACATGACCAAGCCTTTAACCAACATAATTTATTTGAAGAGGAAATTGTATAACCTCCGGATGAAGGAGGGCACTAAAATTTCAGAACACCTAAATGTATTTAATACACTTATTTGTCAGTTGACTGATATGGAGGTAATATTTAAAGAATAAGATCAAGCCATTACTTTGTTATGTTCATTTCTCTAGTCGTGGGATCATTTTTTGACTTGTATCAGTTTGAGCACATCCAAATCTCTAGAATTTGATTATGTTGTGGGAGCTCTATTATCTAAAGAAGCACGAAGGAAATTTAGCATTAAAACTTCCATGCCATAAGCTGGTCCAAGGAGCGAGGAGAAAAATCAATAATTTCTTCTAGATCAGATTCGAAGCAAAAAATGTAACGTCAAATGTTGTTTTTGCAACAAAACAGGGCATCTCAAGAAGGACTATTGGAAAATAAAAGAATCTGGTGAATACCCAAAGAAGGAAACAAATCAAGTTGAGTTAGGTATGATTGATGAGTGTCACGAGGAATGAGTCGATCTTGCGGACAAGATAGACCTTCCTAGAATCTAATGAATACCTAATGACAAACAAACCAACCAGACACTATCTTTCTCTAAATGTGCTTTATAAATAATGGCAAACAGATGTGTTTAAGGCCTACCTCATGTCCAACACAAGTTTGGGGATGCCTTTGCTCCTTTGATCCAAGTAAGTTCCTTTGTAGCAAACCTGCAAACACAAACAAGGCAAACGATTAAATAGCACCTGAATAACCAGTATTATAAAACATATTTAACATGAAAGTCAAGGAGTCCATGAAACAAATAACATGAAATACTTGTTGAGAAAAATGAGCTTGATTGTATTAATTCAAAAAGAGAAGAACTTTACAACCTTTGCCTTGACGCTGTACAAGCTCCTCCCAGGGTCCAACAAGAAGTCTCCTCTACTTTGACAAGCTTTACTCACTCCCCAATGAAGCCAAAAAGGCATGTGATCTCTCCTCTTAAGCTCAAATAGGAAGTCTTGATTTCACTAGCATTTACCCTCAAAAGTTCAGCTTCTAACCTCCCCAGCCACTAACCCAATGCCTCAATTTATAATGCAATGGAGACCAGTTACCAGGTCCTCCTTCAAAGGGATAGAATCCTCTTTCAAAGGGATAGCTCCTCCTAACAAGGGATTAGCTCCTTCTCTTATGGGATGCATGAACCACTTTGGAGCGAACAATCCACATCAAAATTCCTTCTAGAAAGCTCTAGAATTAACCCAAAGTGAGTTTTTTAAGATAAAAATTGC
>APFE031703421.1:0-106317 GCA_000404065.3 Pinus taeda | reverse complement strand
ATAATAATATTATAATATTAATAATATTTAATTAATTTTGACCTGGGTCATTTAGTCAAAATTAGCCGTTGGAATCTCTGGTCTGACTATTTAACATGTTAAGCTGGATTTGTTTCTTCAACTTGTCCTGACGATGAACCACACTGGTTGGTTCGAAACGCGTCGACAAATGTCTTACCTAATGTGATTTACGCCAAAATCTTCTTATAAATATGATGGATCACAGAAGCCTCAATTCTACAAGGCTATAATCGTTGGATGCGGAAAATTCAAGTTGAAGTTGTAAGGTGGAAGGATTAGAACACTTTTGGGTGTTCTGTATATTCCTGGATTGGCCATAAATCTGATTTCTATAAGCAAGTTGGACGATTCAGGTGTAAAAATAGTGTTTGAAAAAGATACCTATAAGATGGTTGGAAGAGCAATAGTATTGATGCAGGGAGTTCAGATTTGAACTCTATACAAGCTTCTAGGTAGCACTCTTATTTATGGGTGCAACAGTTTTGTGGTTCCTGAAAGTGGAGTAGAAAACCTTGTGGTCTATGGAGAAAAGACCATGCTATGGCATCAAAGGCTTGGACATATTGGAGAGAAGGGCATTCAAATACTTCATGGAAATGTTATGCTAGAAGGTATGTCTAATTTCTCTCTGGATTTTGATTTATGTGAACATTGTGTATATGGGAAGCAAAATCGGGTGAGTTTGCCCTTTGGTGCTAAGAGGGCGAAATGGATATTAGAGCTTGTGCACAATGATGTGTTTGGACCCGTGTCAGTTACATCACTGGTTACGTCTATGTACTACGTATCATTTATAGACGACTTATCAAGGAATACATGGATATATTTCCTCAAGAAGAAATCTGAAGTCTTTGACAGGTTTAAAGAATTTAAGCCTCTGGTGGAAAATCAGATAGAGAAGAAGATAAAGGTGTCGAGGACAGATAATGGTGGAGAGTTTTGCATGAAGGAATTTGAAGACTTCTGTAAGAAGGGTGGTATAGCATGAAAAAATACCGCTCCATACACACCTCAACAAAATGAATTTGCAGAGAATGAATAGGACGTTGATGAAAAAGGCGAGAAGCATGCTCAGTGGTGCTGGGTTAGGATAGGACTTCTGGGCAGAGGCGATGGAGACTGCATGTTACCTAGTTTATAGATCACCTTCATCAACATTGGAGGATATATCTCCACATGAAGTATGTACTAGTAAGAAACCCTCTCTTTCACATCTGAGGGTATTTGGTTGTGATGCATATGTACATGTTCCAAAGGAGAAAAGAACCAAGTTGGATGGTAAATCTGAGAGGTGCATCTTTATTGGGCATAAGGATGGTTTAAAAGGTTATAAGGTTTGGAAACCAAAAAAAAAGGAAGGATGTGTACAACTGAGATGTGGTGTTCATAGAGGTGAAAGATTATATTAAAAATGAATTCCTACCAAGGAAACTTGAGAAGATAGAGTTTGAGCTAAAGGAGGAAGAATCAAACTCTACACTAGAAGAGGAATCAAAAGATGAAGAGCCACAAACTCCATCTATGAGAAGATTAGTTCGAGAAAGAAATAAACTGGAAAGGTATAGTCTATCTTCTTTCTGTTCAAATTTTTCTTTATCTATTACTGATGATTATCCCAGAACTATTAAGAAGACAGTAGATTCAGAGGATGGTAAATTCTGGAAAGAGGTCATGGTTAATGAAATGTCATCTTTGCAAAAAAAAAATAGGCTTGTGATCTGGTGGAGTTTCTGGATGAAAGGAAACCCAATGGTAGCAAATGGGTTTTTAAGAAGAAGATGAATGTAGAAGAAAATGTGGAGAAATAAAAAGCTCGGTTGGTAGCAAAAGGTTATTTCCAGGTGTAAGGAATTGATTTTGGTGATATTTTTTCTCTTGTTGCCAAGGTTGCTTCTATTAGATTACTTTTATCTATTATTGCTGCTTTTGATTTTGAGGTAGAACAGATGGATGTGAAGACAACATTTCTTCACAGGGATCTGGAAGAAGAGATCTACATGAAGAAACCTAAAGGCTTTGCGGTGAAGGGTAAGAAAGAACTAGTATGGAGGTTAAAAAAGTCTATGTATGGGTTAAAACAGTCACCAAGGATGTGGTATCATAAATTTGATACATTTATACGGGGAGTTGGGTTCACTAGAAGCAAAGCAGATCACTGTGTGTATTTTAAATTAATTGGTGACCATGTTATTTATCTGGTCTTGTATGTGGATGATATGTTTCTAATTGGAAATGACAAAAAGATTATCCAAGATTTGAAGACCCATTTGTCTTCCAAATAAGACATGAAGGATCTCAGTGCTACAAAATATATTTTTGGCATGGAAATTAAACGAGGTCAGGAAAAGCGAAAGCCCTGGTTAAACTAACGGAAGTATGTTGAGACAATATTGTAGAGGTTTAATATGCAGGATTATAAACCGGTGAAGGTTCCAATTCCTGTAGGTGTAAAGTTATATGCTGAACAGTGTCCGAAGACACACAAAGAGGAAGAGGACATGCCTTATGTTCCATACACAAATGCAATCAATAGCTTGGTGTATGAAATGGTACGTAATATAGAAAAAATTGCACATGCACTGGGAATATTGAGCCAGTTTATGTCAAAACTAGGAAAGGAGCATTGGATAACAGTGAAGCGGGTTTTCAGGTATTTGCGTGGCACTAGTGATTATGGTTTGTGCTACCAAGGTAGACCAGGATTAGACAAAGTTTTGGGTATCCGTGACTTTTTTGATGCACACTGGGCTGGAGATTTGGATCAGAGAAGATCTACAAGTGGGTATGTGTTTAACCTATTTGGAGGTGCAGTCAATTGGATGAGAAAGAGACAGTCTATAGTGGCACTTTCAACTGTAGAGGTAGAATACATGGCAACCACTCATGAAAGAAAGGAAGCAATTTGGTTCCAAATATTGTGCTCAAGTATGGGGTTAGTACAACGAGCTATAAGGATAGACTGTGACAACCAAAGTGCATTTTTTTGGCAAACAACCCTGCTTATCATTCAAATACAAAGCACATTGATGTTCAGTATCACTTTGTGAGGGATATGATTGAGAACAAAAATGTGTTGCTGGTAAAGGTGGACACTTTGAAGAAAAATGCACATGCATTGACGAAGTTGGTGAGTACTGATAAGTTTTCTTGGTGTAGAGAAATAATGGGCATTGCAGGGATGGACCAATTACTAAGCTCTCCTATGACCCCCTGTGTGGAAAAGAAAAGAACAAGTGGGAGAATGTTGGGTGTGTGTTATATTATTTCCACGACTAGCCCCACGTGTGATGTTGAGGGGTTAGAGGGGGGGCAACCAACCCCTGCTTCTTTGCGTTGGGCACAATGGGCAAGCCCCCTTCATTATGATGGGTGCAACAGGGGGGAAGGCAACCCCCCCTTCGTTGTGTCGGTTGCAGCAGGTGGGGCGGCAAGAAGCCCCCCCTGTCAGGATGTTTGAGGGGGGATGTAGCCCCTCTCTATGGTGTCTGGGCTAGCACCCTAAGATTTTTTTTTTTGGATCCTATACTAGGTGGGCGAACCTACCTATTATTTTGTGCATGGGCTTTTCACATGGTTTTGGGCAAGGTGGTTTTCTGCCCATGGTATCTTGTAGATCCGGTTAAGGGAACTACAAATATGTTCTAATCCAGGGTTAATGGATTGGGGTTTATGGATTCTTTAGTATGTATATATATGTAATGTAACATTGAAAGGAATATAATGAAAAATCAATTTGGTAGTCCTGGTTTTGGGTTTTAGGGTAAATATCTCTGTATTTGTTTTGTGTTTCTCGCCATTGTATATTTTTTGTTTTTTAAGAATTCGTTTGCATGTAATTTCCGTATAGGGTTAAAACCTACACATTCTTTGCTTGTTGATATCAAAATTTTTATGTTACTTTTCTATGGCTTCTGACCTATAATTATCTACACAATTAATGGTTTCCATCAATTATCTCTTCATCCCTTCAACACGTCGCTTAGATTTCTTTACGCCTCAATATGGTGTCCCTTAGCCTAAATGTGTCACTCAGGTGAAAAAGAAAGTAAGTGAAAGGGGTAGGTTGTCCAGGCTCGAAAACGATAGAGCCCTTACCATTAGAACCTTCACCTTATCTCCCATTAGGGAAAATTTTCAAATTCCCTTAATCTCGATATCTATGTATCGATATATGCCTAACCTATATAGAATGATGAAACCTCCACACATATAACCGTTTTGCAGAGGCTTTCATTGTGTGGAAGGAAGTGTTGTGTAGAGGTGTAGGTTAAGAACTATCACAATCAAATATTCCTCACAATGAAAGCCTTCCAACAATGGTTTTATGTGCCGAGAAATTGAATCTCCACCCAACAGAAACTGGTAATGAAATTTACATGGTAGTCCATGTTAACTTATGCTTTATTATTCCTATGCTTGACGTGATGCAATATGGATTCAATCAAGGAGGGTAGTGAAAACGATCCATCGATCCAAGACGGTCGGTAACTTCAAAAACATAAATAAAACCAATACAAATGTAAGTTCTCTACTTAAATACATATGTCTATAATAAATCCATGAAATCCTTTCGTATAAAAGTAAGATCTATTAATTACTAATTGAACTCGAAAGGATATGATATTCATGAAGATTCATACAAAGTAATAAGCTTTAAACTATATATTCAAATTATTAAAAACTTAATTGCACAACGTGAGTGAATTTTATCATGTTCAAGCAATATTTGATGCAAATATTTTAAAATATTGTTAGAACATTATTTCACAGAAAAGCATAGATAGCATTAGTATATAGACTCCATGGTCATGATGCATATGTTTTAAAATACTTAAATCAAACAATATAAAGATAAGACATATCTCTATATTCAATATGTGGCGTAATAACTTGATTCACTTGATTCTAACTATGACAAATGAGAATGTAAGACAATTAATTAGTACATCATATAACATTTATTTCAAACTTTCTTGTTGCGATGGATTTTAAGCTTCTCTTGTTACTAGGTCAACACATGCCTTCTATGAAGAAACTAGGATAGTGTGCAATTGATCTTCGAGATATAGTGTTTGTTGTGTAAGGTCAGGCGAGGAACTTTTGAGGACCCAGAGTGGAAGAGGAACCAATATTGTAGTTACAGAAAATCACAAAGGTTAATGTTCCATGTAGAGGGATCATTCACATTAACATTTTGAGCTGAAAGACATGAAAAACATAAAATACTTTAACATCAAATTCATAAAATGACATACTATTGTCCATTAAAAATTAACTTTGAACCCAAAATCAATTATTTTTATAACTTAACTCAGTACATAAAGTCCATTTTTATTATTTTAATTACAAATTGTAAACCCACCCATTATACATTAATTTTTTAAATATAAAAGAATCTCTTATTGTTATCCAAATTGCAGAAATTGAGATTGTTAAAACCCCATGTCACTCCTGTGATGATTCTTTCCTTTCAACAGGACTGAGTGGTGGCAAGAGAATATTCATTTATTTGGGGAGATTTTCTAATTTTGGAGTGAGAAATCTAGTGTCCTGTCATTTTTTCGGTAGTTTAGTTCCCCAATACATCGAAGGGGTAATTTTGAAGGCAACAAAAGACAAAAATAAATTTCGGGGCATAATATTTATTAAAGGACAACACCGCTAACGTTGAAACCCAAGAAGGTACATCTTCTTATAGAATTTTGAGCTAGAAGACCAACTACTACGTGAGGGTACATCTTCTCATTTTTGGTGCATCATAGCATGAAGAGGATGACAGGGTCCGCCATGATAGCGGTGTTGTCTGATGTGGCACCAACAGTTTTCTTCCACTTGTGCAAATACAAGTTTCTTCCACACAATATTTTGATAGGTAGTGGTCATATAATTGAAAATAATGCTTACTATAATACAATATATTTGGTTGAGTTTTTGAGAAGATTTCTCAACAACCAAATCTCCTTGTTTTGGAATCAATTAGATCTCACAAGCACCATAAATATGTGATGTATCGGTGTAATTTACATAGTATGTAATAGAATTTTTCTTCTGTGTGTGCATCTCTCTGTTTCTCTACTTGGTATTAGAGTGGGTAGCTCTGGGCTCACTCCTTTCATGAGAGCCCAGGAAAATGTGAGAGGAGTGAATTTCATCGTGTCTCCTCCCTTAATGCCATCACTTGTTCAACCTTCAGATGTTGCGTCTCATCAATTTTCCAGAGTTCCATCAACATATCTGATTGCAAATCACTACTATTTGAAACATTTCATTGGTGACAAGCAATTGGATGTAGCGAGGCCCATTCTCGGCTGCCTGCCATCCAAATTATGCGGCACGTAGGGATGAAGTTCCGTGCTTGACAGGTGGTCAACCATTCATCCGGTATCGGCCTCAGCAACAACCACAAGCGTTCCAGTCAAATCTGATTTCAATGCATCTCAAAGCTATAGCGGAAGGCAAAGAAAATGATTATAGTGGCATGGTTGAAGTTGTGGGTGCGGTATAATAATAGCGTTAGCCTTTTTAAGCCGAGAGGCCCCTTTGTTTTGCATAATGCGAACATTGATATGATCAAGGGTTCAATGGGACTTGTTGTTAACAAGTGGGGCTGTTTATTAACCAATTGAGTTGTATGCTAAATATGCATGGTAGAAAAACTAATTAGTTTCATGAGTATTCATAGGATTGCAAACAAAAGGATCAGAATATTAAGCCATTGTATGCTAGATTCTATTATTTAATGAAGTCTTCAACTATCACCGATTTATCCCATTTGATTGATTGTTTTGAAGTTTGAACAAGATTATAATTATTTTTTTGGTGCTGGGAATATCTATGAAAAAACCTTCATGAAATTGTCGAGGCATTCGTCCTTGCTAATGAGAGCCAAGTCACCGACAAAAATCACTCTAACAGAAGCACTGAAGTCAGATTGCGTAGGGCGTGGAGATCAGACTTGATTGCATGAAAACTTTGTTTATCCACTACTTACAGAGAGAGAAAGATAGCTACATGATCCACTATAAGAGCCTTAAGCAGTAGATCCAGTGCATGAGGTAATAATTTTTGCAATCATTATTTAAAAAAAAGATGGAGCAAATATTGGTTGATAAATTCAATGGTAAAACTTTTATACTTAGAAGGTTAAAGTACAAATGAATTTAATGCATAAAAAATTGTAGAGTTTAGTAAAAGGACAAGAATCGACACCCCAAGATTCGAAACAATTAGCCGACTGGCTGAGAAGGGAAGAGAAAGATAAATCTATTATAAACCTCTCTTTGTCAGACTCACAACTTCATCTTATAGACCTAGAAAAATCTTCTGCGAAAATATGGGAAAAGTTAAGCAAAAAATCCGGGGAAAAGGTTGTGAATGCAAAATTCACCTTGAAATTACATTTATTCATATTTAAGATGAATGAGCGAGTATCATTTCCTACACATATAAATGATTTAAAATCACTCATAAGACAATTGGGGGAAATTAGAACGACAATAGAAGATGAATATGCTAAGGCTATTCTGTTTAACAATTTACCTTCCAGTTATGATAATGCTATTTTTACCCTAAGTCAATTGTATTCCAAATCATTAGATGAAATGGTAGAATCTATTTTAATAGAAGAAAAGAGAATAAAAATAAGTGTTGCAAAGGACAACTTACAACCTGAGATGACACTATTCTCTAGGGGCTGGGTCCATAAAAACAAGAAATCACTCAACTGTTTTTATTACCAAAAACATGGTCACACAACATTGAATTGTAAGACTTGTGCCAAAGATCTTTTAAATGGGAAATTAAAAGAATATACTAACACAGATACTATTGAAGACTTGCCAGAAGAATTTTTTTAGGACTTCTCAGATTATGGTAGTAAGATGAGTTTAATGTAGATCCTCTCAGACTCTTTTAAGATATCAGTGATGTATGTTGTAAGTTATATTTGGTGCATAACCAATTAATGAACAATGCTGCATAATTTGAATTAGTTGTTCTTGGCGCTCGGAAACCCTTGAACACATTACTAGTTTGGTTGTGTTTACACTATTATGGTTTGTTGTTCTTGGTGCTTGGAAACCCCTACAACGACTACAAGTTACAATATCAGATCCATGTGTGTGAAACATGTCAAGTTGTTTGATCAATTTTTTGAACACATTCATTATTTAGACCGCTTTCCTAACAATTGATGGATAAACAAAAGCGAAATATCCGAAAAATGGTGATTGGTCCATAGGATGGTTCATTACTTGACAACTCTTATCGCGGAAGCCCTGATGAGATGAGTTATCAATATTGTTGATCTTGCAAAGTTCATAAATGATGGTCTGAGGCAAGCATATGTTAAATGGAGTTCAAGTGACAACTCAAAGTAGTGAATGAAGAAATAATGATGTTCGCAAAATTCTAGAGTGGACGTGAGTGTTGATGAAGACCAGTGAGACAAAGACCAACTATATTGTTGTAATATGTATTATTTATATTGTAATTTGTGTTTTATGTAATAATGTAAGCATTAAAAAGGGGACTTGAAACTAATGCTTACTATAGTAGGTGCATTTGGTTGAGTTGTTGAGATAATTTATCAACAACCAATCTAATTGTTTTGGAATAGGTTGGACCTCACAGGCACCATAAATATGTGACGTATCTGTATGATTTACATAGTGTAATAATTTTTTTCTTCTGCGTGTGAATCTCTCTGTTTCTCTACTCATATGCATAGCAGAAACACCTCCACTAGCAACTAGAAGCTCCCATGATCCACGAAGCACAATTGTCTGAGCACTTACCCTCAATAGAACAATATACAACAACATAAATACAATAAATCCCATTCTTGCATAACTGATAGGATAAAAGTTACAATAGTTTCTCCTTGTAAATAATAAAAACGATTTGTTTTAATTTTTTTTGCTCGGAAATCGAATTAGTTAGGTTTGATTCTCACTGCACATGTGTAGAATTGTGATTTCTCAGCACTCCCGCACTCAGTAAACCGTGTTTTTTGATTAAGTGTGGGAATACAGAGATGCCACTATTTTCCACACTATTGCACAACTCATATTTACACTCGTGCACAATGAACTTCATTAGGAGCAATGGATTGATGGTTTTATTATGATTTTTTTAATCGATATAACAAATTGGGGAAGTAGCAATGGATTGATGGTTTTTTTTTTTGTTTTATCGATATAACAAATTGTGGAAGTATTTTATACATTGTATCATATTTATGATAGAGATGTTGATGTTTACCATATTTTAAAAGCACTAAAGTCTACCATGTAATAAGAAAATAAAAATTTACTAAAAATACGTCAGAGTCGACGGTAATCAGGATGAAAAATACTTCTTCACTGAGGTTAATAAGTCAGTTGCTCTGGGTAGGAAAGAGCTCATAAAAGGATGAACCCTTAAACCTAGAGCCGTAAAAAATACATCTGGAAGAAGAAATTGTCAACGACCTGGAAAAGGGGGAAGTCATCGACCTAGATGAAATGAAATCACAAATGCATCGACAAAGAAATTAGAAATTTTGAAATTGCAACTACTATAGATCAACGAATTTGTCTAAAAACAAGAACACAGTCTCCATCACCAGGCCCCAAAACATAACTAAGCACAATAACCCACCAAGGATTAACATGTCCCGGTGATTGCATACCAAAAAAGTCCAGCACCTTGCTCTCTGGATCACCTTCCTCCATATCCTAGTTGATCTCCCATTTACTTTTAAAGTGGGAGAGCTCATGACAAACTTCAACTTAGCAAAGGGGTGCTTATTATTGTTTAGGGAAGGGTACACAAATGCTTAGAATCAATTGAAAGGATGATTAATCTTGGTGCAGAGCGACATTAGGGGAATTTTGAGGTCTAAAATGGGCCTCCTAAGGAAAATAGAAAATAATAGTGGAAATAATAAAATAAGATTAGATTACATCAACAAATTTTAGAGGGAAAAAATGAAAAAACTATTTTTTCAACTTGTATTTTCAACTTATCTCCCAATGGGTTTACTCAAATTTCGAGAGGAAACACTCGTTGGATGCAAAATTTTATTCCTCATCCAAGGAGTACCCATGTTGCATACTTTCGATCGAACATAATACATGAAAAATGATAAGTACATGAAAAATGTGAATGCAATCATGTTTTTTCATGTATTTCTCATTTTTCGTGTAGCAGGGTCCATCAAAAGTATGCAACATGGGTACTCCTTGGACGACAAATTAAATTTTGCATCCAGAAAGTACTCCCGTTCAAAATGTGAGTAAAACCTTAGGGAGATAAGTTGAAAAAGTAGTTTTATTATTTTTTAAACCTTTTTACTTTTTTACTCGAAAAATGGTGAACCATCCCCATGATTGACATCACCATCTTGAATCCTATTGGTTCTTATAAAGTTTATTTGGGTTGTACAGTTTTCTTAGGAGACCCATTTTAGACCTCAAAACTCCCCTAATGAAAGGGTTGGGTGAAGCAATAGAAGTGGAAGACACGACAAACCGAGGCATAACAATCTCTATATTTGGAATACGACGATGTCCCTTGAAAACCAATAGTTATAAAGGCACGATTTTTCCAAAGACGATGATTATTCCATCCTAAATACACAATATAACCTCTTTTCTTTTGTTCATAAAAAATGCATTGTTCTCTCGAAGCCATCATAATATATTTTAACATTACGTATACTTATCCATAAACAAGGGCTTTCAATAAAAGTTATCATTCAACATTTAAATCAAGAAGACTATGAAAAATCCCTAAAAAATATGTTTTCAAGGAACTATAGGCACTAATTGATTATTTTGAAACAAATGCCTATAGTTCATATGCTTACTGTCCAAATCAAACATGAAATGATTGCAAATCCACTGTGATTTTTCCTCACAAAAGCCTATCTCTTTCCATCTCGTCTGATCAGCAAGTCATAATAATAGAAATGGACGAGGCATGAGTCCAGACAGAGAGGAACTATAGAATTTAACAATAATGAATAAGACAGGCTTTCCAAGAAAACGAAAAAGACAACTAGAGCCCATATAGAGAAGAGCCAAAGAAAGAAGGATACGACAAACGTCTAATTATCAAATGAAAATGATCAAGAAACAATGTATGACCTTCCCATCTCTAGTAAGGCGATCATGAAATGTATGATAACATACAAGTAAAAAAAAATCAACTTCCATAGAGCATGCATAATTTATCACCTGTACATCCTTTTGCAATTCTTTTGCTTGAACGATGGCCACCCCACACAAAGTCTTGCAAATTCCTGCATTGCTAACAATAACACAACACTACAAATCTCAAACCTCTTAGAAAAGTTGTTATTTGATATAAATACAATATTCTTGGTAATCTAGACTACATAGTTTTAACGCTTCCTGGGCTTGCTAAATTCATTGTCTGACCTATTCCTAGGAATTCTAGTTCCACTAGGAGTCCAGTCACAAAAGTACCAAATATTCTATCCCTTTTTTTATGCACAAATATACAACAAAAAACAATTACGCAACTAATCATCGAGAGGATTTCATTCTCTTTATAATATTGTTGAATGGTACAATATGCCCATGGCTTCAAAATAGAACAACAACATAGTAGTACCTATGTACAAAACCCAAATATCCTTTCAAGTTGGTGAGGATAGTGGCATGGTGTAGTAATGGCCTATTCATTTGTTCATTCTATGGTACTACCAGATCAACGACCACAATTGTCATTAAAACTAAGAGATGCACCTTTTGTGACAAGACTTAGAACATCTTCTTCTTAGTCTTCTTGGTCTCTGCCTTCCATACATTTCTTATATCCTATGCAATGCGCTTGATATCTATTGAAGAACCTAACAACCCTCTATTTGTTGTGGATGCAGAGTATAAAGTAATATAGCAAGAGATGTGCTTTTGATTTAGCACTTCCTTTCAATTAACTACTCCATTTCATTGGAACACAAATGTTCGTGCTTGGTTATTGCCTTTCAAGGACATTTATTGCAATTTCTTTACGACACCATCGACACGATTCGGTGCGTCAACAATGTTAGTAGTGGGAGCATTGAAGATGCAATAGTCATACTTAGTCGCAACATGAAGATCTACATTTGCGATCCCGACCTCAGTATCACCAACTTAAATTGACAATTAATTAATTAATATGATTAATGATTAATGATGTTAATTCTCTTGTGGGGAATACATGATGCAGAAGAGAAGAATGCAAAGGAGAGCTATACTCATCATTCGGCACAACTACGTTTTGCACCTTCAATTATTCTACACTAGATATGAAATAATAAATAAACACTAATAATTGTGGGGGGATATAGAAGCTACCTTGTATAGACACAAGCTTTCTCCACACAATAAAAACACCGTCTTCCCACTTGCGCACAATTAAATTTTCAAATCAATTTCATTTTGTGCTGTGTAAAAATGGATTTCATTAAATAAATGGTATGATATGTTAACAATTCTCAAATGTTTTTCAAGCCATATCGCATGAAGCATACTTTAATTTTATATGTATATATGTTTGTTCATATATTCCATATCCCAAATGCGAATATATGAACTCATTAATGGTTGAGACGAATAAATTAAAAGTTGTACGAAGTGCATAAAAAGGTTGGTCTCCGCACCTTCACACTCCGTTTTATAACTTTGATTCGTCAGTGAGCGTAAAATATTTCAATTCGATTTGTTCATCGATCCATTTTGATTTGTTGGGTTATTCAGACGCAGTTAATGCAATTTTATTAATGTAAATGGATGGTTGGCTGGTGGAATATGCATTGAATTCCAGGTTCCCACCATATTTCAAACTTGGCCAGTGGCACGGGATATTTCAAATTAAAAATTTGCGCGCCGATTTTCTGCATCAACTTGTTGAAAAGGGACGGGATGATTCTCTGTCATTTTCGCCCTGGGATGATATGCTTAGCCTCTCGCGCACGAGCGTCAACACTGCCCCTCATTGCATTGCGGACATCCAACTCATGTAAATGAGAAAAATTTGCGTATTTATTGTCGAAGTCAAATTCAATTTTTGTTTCTAACATTTATTTGTTGCAATTTTTTTTATTTTACAGAGAGAGATTTAGTATATAGACTTTGTGATGCTACTGTTACGGGGAAATAATTCCTTGATTGTCTGGGAATTTTCCATGGCATAAACGACCGTTCTTGAATATGTTGAATCAATCGTGGTGTAATGTAATGAAATGAATGTGGTTGGGAAGACCGTGGCCGTTGCAGTGTTCATAACCCAACTGACATGAAGACAACGATAAATCGCAGCCTAAGTCTTGGAAAATGAGAACAGTGTCATTCATATACTGTATGATCCACATTTATTAGTAAGGTACTCAGTATGATGTCATTGATGAGGCTATGAATGTGTTGTGCTTTTTGTTAATGGCGGTGTTGATCCAATGCTTGGGTGTGTTTCGTGGCATCTGTTTAACATTAACAATGTGTCTGTTTACTAACACCTGCGGGTTTTGGTGTAATGACAGTCGTGACTCCAACAAGTGGTATTAGAGCCAAAGGTCTCGAGTTTGAGACACACTTGGCTCACCTTGAGGGGGGAGATTGTTGTGCTCTCCGTTAATGGCGGTGTTGATCCAAAGCTCCCGTGTGTTTCGTGGCATCTGCTTAACACTAACGATGTGTTTGTTTACTAATGCCTGTGGGTTAATGGCGGTGTTGATCCAACGCTCCCGTGTGTTTCGTGGCATCTGCTTAACACTAATGATGTGTTTGTTTACTAATACCCATGTGTTTCGTGGGTTAATGGCGGTGTTGATCCAATGCTCCCGTGTGTTTCGTGGCATCTGCTTAACACTAATGATGTGTTTATTTACTAATACCCATGTGTTTCGTGGCATCTGCTTAACACTAACAATATATTTGTTTATTAATGCTAGTGGGTTTTTACACGGTGTAAAGACAATACAATTATGTCTCCAACAAAATGTCTATTTCCAACCATAGGACTTCATAGACTTTGTATAAACATTCCAAATAGTTTGACACTCTCCAACACATTTTGAATAAACATTCCAACCGTTTACTGCGAGTGAAGACCAGGCCACTCGTACAGGAAACTCGTATAGGAAATGGAACAACTTTCAAAACACGTAACATCACAGAGCATAGACAGGTACGAATGTGAGGAATGGATAACTGTAACTCTGAAATTTAATTTAAAAAAAAACATGGAAAGCAATGGATGATAATTCAGATAATGCGATCTATGATTCACGATTCTTATTCGCAAATATTATGGATGATAACTCATATACAACCTTTGGATTTGTTCGTTTGCAGATTGGCTACTATAACAATGAAGTTTACAGTCACACTAATATGATTTTGGAAGTCAAACAAAATAAAATTGGTTGTATTTGAAATGTAATAGTAATTTTATCCAATGTTAATTGTCTTTTATCCCATTCATATTCTAATTTCCATGTAAATTTTGTGGAATGTTAATTGATTTCTATACCTTCATATGCTATTTTCAATATACAAATTTTAATTGCTTTATTAGTTGCATCTATAAAAACGCAAACAATCTTTTATGATTGTAACTTGATTATTTTCAGTCATAATTTAGATTTTATTTATATCAATTTGATATTTTATTTTAATTCAAGCGTTTCATAATATCTTTATTTATTTTTTTAATTAAAAACTAGAAGAAACAACTCTCTGTTTTCCCTCTTGGCTTTTTGTTGTACTATGTAACAACTCCCATTTATAGGGATAAATAGTTAGTATTTGATAAATAGCTAGTATTTGACATATAAATGGGGACCCTTTTAAATTTTTAGCTTTTGAAAATAAGCGCTAAATCTAAAAATTTGCCTTGAACCTTTAGAATGAAACCCATACTTGAAACTTTTATCGCAAATCATATCTCGCAGTTTTCCATGTGACAATTATAAACATCTTAAAGAAAATCCCGAAATGCGATATGCGATAAAATCTCCACTGCAATTTTCCGATCATGACATTTTAAGGATATGCGATAGCATTTTGCAAGTCACAATTTAATAAAGCATGCCATTGTGTTATCCCTAAAAAATTGCGAAATGCAATGTTTCACAATCACATTTCACATTATCTCCAAACATCGCTATATTCCAACGTTTGAAAGTCGCAATGCAACAAATTAGGCGTGAAGTGTGGGAAGTTATTGAGTTTTAATGAAATATCAGATAGGTTGACAGAGCAATTATTGTTTAGCAGCTTGAGGAGAGAAGTTAATGTTTTCAAGTCATGGCTAGTTAATATAGAGATTGCGTTCAAAATCTTCCCATGATTCAAGTCATTTCAAAGAGCTCTTCAACCTTAATTTCCCTCTACTGTTTATGCTAATATATCTCTCTTTCATTTTAGGGAAGCTTCAAAAGAGATGTCCTTACGAAAGGTAATGCAAAAACATAAGCAACAGAGTATTTCAGAATCTAAGGTTACAGAGGTGTCGCCCATATTTGCTGATACGGTTTGCAGTGTTGATGGAGGAGCAACAGAGTGGGAAGTTATCTATAATAGACTTGAAGATGAGCGACCTAAAGTCACTGTTACCAAGACAACAACAGATTCAATAAAACTCTCGGGGGTTCAATTCAAAGACATTGCTTGCTCTTTTCTTCACAGAATAGGAGCAAGAGCTATGATACTACCATACACAAATATGGTTAGATGGCTGGTGGAGAATGTCAATATTGAAGACAGACAATTCAAGAATTCAAAGATGGAGCTGATGGGATCATTTAAAACCAAAGATTTGAAACAAATGTATCATCTTCCCGACCCTCAGGATATATATGATAAATCGTTCCTAGCCAAGTTTGCGAAGCATAATGAAGAACCCTTTAAGATGATTCAGGGGTGGAGAGTCCTAGAAAACAAATTCAAATATGATAAGACGAGTATGTACCCCATAGCTTCTTTAGAAAATTCCCATAACTATGCAGCCTCTATGTTATGTAGATTGTATGGAATGCCTAATAATACCAATTTCTCTATAGAATGGGTCCTTTTAATCGATGTGTGTATCAATTCTCATATAATGAATTGGGTTATTATCCTATTCAACAACTTAGCTACCACTATTTTTGAATATCGTCAAAAGAGATCCACCTCCACAAAAAACCTTCCTCCATTTTATATGAGTGCTTATATCATGGACTCTATTTGTTTTTGTACTAAGTTTCCAATTAGGGGTTGGAAATGGACCTTGCAAGACCCATACCCCATCCAACTCATTCACAAACAAATGTGGGAATCCCATTTTATACCCCATTTTTATAAGATATGCCATGGTGTTATACTACCGTTACATCAAATGATTTTTGATAAAAAGGCCCCGAGATTTTCTAAGGAAGCTGCTATAGACCTTTTCGTAGTAGGCAAGTATTTTGCTGAAAAATGGTTCACATATATCAAAGTTTACGTTAGTACAACAGAACCACATGTACTTCCTTTGTATGTCTGTGACAAGCTGTTAGCCAGAGAAATAGCCCACCAAACTGCTGGAAAAGGCTTAAGAAAGACTTTGAAAGATAGAAAAAAATCACTATGGCCACCCTTTCCCATCTGGTGTGGTTCTTTTTCATTTGCAAACTTCAACCATGCAAACAAATAAATACTAAACATAGAGAGCCTAAGGTTGACTACTCTGCCAAAGAGGCAATTTGACCCAAAGAATAGCCAAAAATGTTACTATAGCACTAAAGGTCAAACCCTGTATCCATGAAGCTCATGATTTTGAGGATTTTTTTCAATTAGTTGAATCATTCGAACAAGCATTCGATTGGGCGAAGGTGAATTTGAATCCTAACGACTTTGAAAGGTTTCAGTATTTTAGAAATCAGAGGCTTGAAACAATCCCATTGCATTTGTTGAGAACTGATGACAAACCTATGTCCAGTGTGACCATTAACAGTGAGGGACAAAATTCTCACACATAGGAAACATAGGCTACATCGGAATCCAGTAGAAGGTCAGCTAAGAAACAGGTCAAAAGTGACCTAACTCAAGATACTGGTCCCAAAGGAAAAAGCAACGATATGGAGCAGGAATGGGACCAATTTAATAAAAAATTTCAAGATACTGCCAAAATAATAGGTGTCCAAGAAACCACAGGATATCATACTCCACATCAAACTCAAAAAGTTCCAGAGTTTGATCCAATGAACAAGCAAGGGACAAATTCACAAAATGTAGAAATCATATGTACATTTCCGACATCCGAGATTATCCTAAAAGTTACAGAAATACCTCCTTTAGATGTATTATATAGCCACTGCATAAGGCTGTAGTAAGAAGACATAGGAAGAGAAGGAGAGTGGAAACATCTGAAATCCCACCAGGGAATGAACCAATGGATATAGTCTGGAAGGATATTCCTTCAAATCCAACTAAAAATTTAACCAGATTGTCACAATTTGCAGGGGCATACGCCACTGTCACCATTAATAAAGCCACTGAAGTATCTGTATTGCTAAGGGAAAGGGAAGAAAGGATAACACATCTTGAGCAACAACTGGAAATCGAGAAAACAAATGTGAACAAGAAAGCCACAAAACAAATAGTCCAATTGCATCAAAGTATAAAATTACTTAGGATAAGCCACGAAGCAGACATCTCTACAAAGAATATGAAAATCCAAGAGTTGCAAGAGGCTATGGTGAAAAATAAATATGTACCCACTGTTGATGAGTTCATCAAAGAGGCATTGGAGCTAAACTCCATTCTGTAAAAAAATGTCCCATATCATCCCTTATTTGAATACTAGTGATCAATTAATAGATAAAGCAATTGATTAGAGAATTGAGTTTAATGACTTAAATACTAAGATATCTGACTATATTGAATGGAAAGAATCTGAAGAAGGGAGAAGCGCTAATATGGCAGAGATTGAAGAGACACATAAAGACATATTATTCACAGATTGGGATGAGTGGATCAGGTAGGAAAAATTCACAGTATGAAGAGCAACATGAGTGGCAAAGAATCTAATAAAAGCAATCAATCACACTTTACACACCACCAACTTGATAAAAGAAGGTAATCCAAAGTCACTGCTAGATTTGAAAGACTTGGATAAAAACTGGAAAGAAAAGATGGAAATCCAAAGAGAGGCAATCACAAAATTATTGAAAACCTACTAGGAGGCATATTGGCAATTTCTTGTCAAACCTCACAGCCAAATTATGACAATGAATTGTTCACTCAATTCAACACAAGGAGGCGACCACCTCTTACAGATGCCATCTTTGCAGGACAGTTCAGAATGCAATTCAGAGCACCTCCTCAAGTAAAACCAATGTCCGACATATGCGACCTCAAGGAAAAGCTGGCAGACAACAAGACATTTTCATAAGCCTCGAGTCATCAAATCGATTTTACTTTTAGAGTTAGTTAGTTGTTAAGAGGAAGGTTGTTTGAAACCTCCTTAGATATTTTGTATAATCTATTTTAAACTTTAGTTAGATAGTATTTATACCCTTCCCATGTATTTAAAGAAGGGTCCAGGATTTTATCAAAAAAATTTGCAAGGAATGCACTTTTGTAAGTTTGTAGATGCTTTGATGAAATTATGGAACATGGTCATTACTTTTGAATATCAAACTACTTTCTTTTTTTGATGCACTTTTGTATGCTTGGAGAATAATTGAATGAAGAAATGAGCTGATATATGTCACTAGTCAAATAAGCAGAACCTCACACAGATGGTACTTTTATCTTGTATGACTAGTTATGTTTTACTTAATTAGTGATAACATTTCGTTTCATGAATTAAATATGGAGTATGTTCTTTCTGTTATGTGTTAATTGGACTATTGTATGATACTTAGCTGAAAGCATTTATTTTCATATATGATCATTAAATATATGCGATATAATTTACACATTTCTTTGACTAACTATTTAGTCAAAGAAATTATCTTTACATGTTACCATATTTGTTTAACACGTGAATGATATTTATTACCACGTACCAAACATATATCTTTTTAGATAACATATCACACATAATACCCTGGGTTTATATTAGATTAAGTTAAGTAGAGATTTACATACTAGAATAGATCATTTAGTTATCATTATTCTTATTGCAATCGCTTGAAAACTACCCATCATCAGTTTTAAATCCACATTGGGAAACTGGTCCCATCATCCCGAGTCGGAGCCACCACACCGAACAGAAAAGGAGTTGCTTTTAAGGTCTGGATCGGGTGGTTATCCCCCATGTTGGAGAAGCATAATTATGAGGCTTCAACATTTTGGCACTAGAAGGAGGCATCCAACTATGAATGGCATATAAATCTAAATATCAATTGAAAAACATTCATAAGAGTCAAAACCCCTCCACAACTTCTACATCCTCTAGATCTTGTTCAAAATCTCCGGATCAGAAACCTGAAGTTGTAGAAACCTCTCCCTCATCTCCTGAAGTATTAAGACAAACACCTTCTTCAAATTACATTCCTGAGTCTCCTAAATTTCACTTCTTAATACAAAAACTGGAACATATATCCATTTCTAGTGAGAAACCTGAAAAGCCCGAAGCTTCTGAAGAAAGTGTCACTTCCCTATTAAGAGATACTGGTGTATTAACTCGACTACAAAGTGAAAAGCTTGGAGTAACCCCTTTTGAGTTTCCCATTCATTCACGTTGTAAGAAAGCTACCACATCAAAATCTGAATAAGATACCAATGAGATTACATCACCTTTCCTTCCATTTACTTCCCCATTCATTTCTACTCAATCCGCCTCTTCTCAACTATCCATTTTTTCGACTCAAACAATTAGTGTTGATACTAGTAGTACTAGTCCAATAGTAAGTTCTTCACCATCCCTATCTACTTCTGGATCTGCTTCCTCATCTTCACAACCCTCAACATAAGTTATGGCCAATCAAACTGCTCAACCTTGGACAAACCCTGGTGCTATACTGGTTGATAATCCAAATGTTGTCCCAGCAAACCCAGAAAAATGGTTACCTAAGTATAATTCTGATGATAGTATTCTTGTTGAAGAACATCTAAATAACTTTATGTTAGCCATGAACCTTAATGGAGTTGCACATGAAGATGTTGTTATCAGATTGTTTCCTTATACTTTCCAGGGATCTACAGGATCCTGGTACTTTTCCCTTCCAACAGGTCAATAAGAAACTGGGACACTTTTGAAGAAATATTTCTTGCAAAATTTGGTGATGATAGAACCGTGGCATCTTTAATCAATGATATTTCCAACCTAAAAGCAATTTCAGATGAAAGGATCAAAGACTTCAAGTCCAGATTTAACAAGTTGTTGAACAAAATCCCCGTTGCCTCTAGACCTGCAGTAGATGGAAAAATAGAGTGGTAAATATCCTCCCTTCCCTCTAATATCACAATTTTTGTAGATAGAGACAATAAGGCTACTCTTGTAGAAAACATGAAAGAATCATTGTCTGTAGAAAGAAGAATTATTGCCTTAGAAAATAGATCACAAATAGAAGAAAGGAAATCAAAGAAAGTGACATTTAAGGAAGATTCAGAAAAGAAAGCTCCAAAGGACCCTTTCGACCTTGAAGGCCTGCAAAAGGTGCTAAAGACCATGTCAAATGAAATGGTCGAAATCAAGAAATAAGTTGCTAAATCATCTGCTCCCTAGAAATCTTTCCACCCATTTAAGAGAAATCCTTCTTCTACATCCCAACTACCAAATACTATTTCAAACGCTAAATCCAATCAAGAACCAAAAGAAGATTGAGCAACTGAAGAAGAAGAAGAAACTGAAGAAGAAGTTGAGTTAAATGGAATGTGGGATTTTATTCTGCCAACTGAAGAGGAAGCAGAAGATATGCCAGTAACTACAAGAAGTAAAAGCTCTATTGATACGTCAACAACAAATCAGAAACAAAAAGCTGCTACTCCTGTAAAGGAGAAAACAGTAAGCAAGAAATCTAAGACTACTTAAACTAATTCCATTCCATTATATCCTCCAACTTCTTCTAAAACTTTAATAATCTCAGATACAGTGGAATACAATCTAGTCAAAGATATGAAAAAGATGAGATCAAATATTTCATTACATGAATTGACTAAACTCAAACAACAACATAAAATATTACTTAGAGAGTTAAATGCAGTTCCTATAGTTCCTTTACCAGCCGCTATAGTTACTGAAGTTTCTAAAGATATGGGAAAGCCTCCTTCATCTTGAAACAAAGTAAATCCCACAAATCTAGTTCTAATAGGTGATAGATCTATTTCTCATAGCCCTCCATTTCTTCTTACTTATGATATTTTTAATAAAAACATCCATAATTGCCTTGTTGATTCATGAGCCTCTTCAAACATCATGCCAAGTACTGTGTGCACTAAATTAAATATCGCACCTCAAAAATATGTTGTACATAGTTCAACTGGATAGGACAAAAGTAGAGGTACTTGGAGAAATGATATTAATTTCAATGAGGCTTTCCTCCAACCCAAAAGTTTGACAGGTAATTGATATTCTAGTGGTTGATATCCCTAAATTTTATGGTTTAATTTTGAGTAGGGATTGGTATGAAAAGTTACACAGATACTTTGCAACGGACTGGCCTCATATGTGGTTTCCATACAATGATAAACCTAACCAAATTAGAGTAGACCGTGAGAAATTCATGAAGTATATAGTCACTGATCTCGAGGGTACCAATGAACCAGTATATTTCACCAATAATATCATCGGAAGTTACTCAGATGAGTCATTATTGGGATCCTTTAACGCTCAAAGATCTCCCTTTCCAGATAATGCTGTAGTATCTCAGATAGAAAATTTTTCGCAAACAGTTGCTTCCAAGTGTATAGATGTAGTTGATAAGCTTGTAGATAATTCATTATTCTAGACTCTTTATTTTGATGGTTCCAAGTCTGAAGATGGCGCAGGTGCTGGATGTATCTTAATCAGTCTACAAGGAGAGAAAACCATGTTAAAATGCAGGCTTGAATTTGAATGCACTAACAATAGTGCAGAATATGAAACAATAATTCAAGGGCTATACAAAGCCATTGGCTTTGATGTCAAGT
This sequence comes from Pinus taeda, assembly GCA_000404065.3. Lineage (NCBI taxonomy): Eukaryota > Viridiplantae > Streptophyta > Pinopsida > Pinales > Pinaceae > Pinus > Pinus taeda. Next base: position 84,202 of record APFE031703421.1, on the reverse strand, counting down.
ATTTGCAAGTATATGGAGACTCTGAAATAGTTATTAAACAGGTAAGAAACACAATCCATTGTGTGTCTGGGCATATTAAACGTTATCAATCCCTAGCCTGGAATCTTACTTCTCACTTCACTGCTTTTAGCATTTCTCCAGTCCCCAGATTACAAAATGAAAGTGATGATTTACTTGCCAATGTAGCATCAAAACTTATACCTTCAGAGGAATTATTCCATATAGATTTTCTATAGAGTTAATTTTAGACCATCCATTCCAGATAATGTAACAAATTGGAGAGTGTTTAATAATGATTCTGATATAATTGATTTCCTTACAGCAGAAGGATCTTATGAGGAACATATCATAGATGAACATGCACATGAATTGCAAATCAACCATAAACAAGATCAAAATCCAATTCCAAAGTCGGTAGTCAAAATGGAAGATCTCTATGATTTGAAAGACAGGTTTAAAAAGATTACCAACTCCAAGACTCAGAGTTCTACTTTGAGATTTGACGTGGTAAACCTAGGCACGTATGAAAATCCTCAAAACATCAACCTAGGTCTTGGTTTATCATCCGAAGAAAGGATATCGTTCATCAAGTTGTTGAAAACATATAAAGGTGTCTTTGCTTGAGATTATTCAAATCTCAAGACCTATGATACCTTTGTAATTCAAAACACTATACCGACGACCTCCAATGAGAAACCAGTTCAACAAAAGCTTAGAAATATTCATCCAAATCTTGAAAGCCAAATCAAATTTGAATTAAATAAAACTCTGAAAGAAAAGACAATCTTTCTCGTTAGACACTCAAAATGGGTATCAAATATGGTTCCTGTCAGGAAAAAGAATGGATATATTAGGATTTGTATTGATTTTAGGAACTTAAATAGAGCTTGTCAAAAGGATAACTTTCCTTTGCCTACCATGGAGCAAATATTGCAATCAGTTGCAGGCTCTAAGTTAATGTCTTTTCTAGATGGATTTTAAGGATACAATCAGATTCTTGTACATCCAGATGACAGACTAAAGACAACATTCAGGACCAAGTGGGCGACATATGCTTATCAGAAGATGCCTTTTGGACTAATCAATGCAGGTGCTACATTTCAACGTGCCATGGATATTTCTTTTAAAGGTCTGATTAATAAATCAATTGTTATTTACCTAGATGACATTACAGTCTACTCTAAGAATAGAAACAATCATTTGAATGACCTAAAACATATTTTTGAAAGATGCAAGAAATATGGCATTTCTCTAAATCCCAAAAAGTCATATTTTGCTTTAGCAGAAGGCAAAGTCCTTGGATTCATAGTGTCCAAGAAAGGAATTTATATTGATCCTGATAGAATCCAAGAAATTGAAAAGATTCCTCTCCCACATAGAAAAAAGACCATGCAATCATTCCTAGGCCAGATTAATTTTGTAAAAATATTTGTTCCCGTTTTTTCACAGATTGTTCTACCCCTTCAATCAATGATAAGAAAGAATGCAATCTTCAAGTGGGGTAAAGATGAAAGAGAGTCATTTGAGTTAATCAAAAAGTCCATTATCAATGCTCCTTCTTTAACAACTCTAGACTTTCTCAAACCTTTGTATTGTACACATTTTCATCTGATACATCATATGCAGTAGTTTTAACACAACTGAACGATAAAAACATCGAGGCACCTATCTCTTTTTTTAGTTCCAATTTACAGGGTGTCGAGCTAAACTACTTCGCTGTTGAGAAACAAGCTTTTGCTATCTTTAAAACCTTGAAACATTTCAAACCTTTTCTCCTCAAAACTCATACAAAAATAGTAGTACCTTACCGTGCAGTAAGGCAATTATTGATTCAAAGAGAAATGGGGGAGAAAAGAGAAAATTGGGTCACTGCACTTCAAGAGTACGATGTAAAAATCCAACCAGCTAAAATTGTTAGGGGCCAAGGTTTTTTGCAGAATGCTAACTGGAGCTTCCCATTGATAAACAGAAGAAGACCAAGGTGATGAAGTGCAAATATCAAAGGTAAGCCTCAATGATGCACAATCACAATATGCTGATTTGAATTTCTATTTAAAGAATGGGTATGCTCCTCTACATCTCAATTACAAAACAAAGCGTTCTTTAAGGTTGAAATCAAATCAGTATGAATTAATTGATGATGTATTATTTAGGAAAAATTATGATTTAGTATTATTAAGATGCCTAGGAAAACCTGAAGCTGAAAAGGTTATGCAAGAGTTACATGATGGACTAGTTGGAGGTCATTTCAGAGGAAACACCACAGCTCACAAAATCCTTCATGCAGGTTATATTGCCCAACGCTATTCAAGGATGCACATGCCTATGCAAGAAAATACAAAACTTTTCAAACTACAGCTAGAAGAGAAAAGAAACCAACATTCCCTTCCAGTGAATATCAAACAACCATTTGAACAATGGGAATTAGATATAATTGGTGAGATTGTTCCTAACTCTTCAAGCAATACAAGTACATCCTTACTACTACTGCTTATTTCACAAAATGGGTAGAAGATATCCCACTAAAGGAAGCTAACATAGAAAGTATTACAAACTTTATTGATCAGTACATAATCACTAGGTTTGGCTTACCTACAACCTTTAATGTTTGATAATGCATCTTATTTTTATGGAAATACTATGGTAGAATTTGCCTTAAAAAGAGGTTTCAAATTGAAGCATTCAACCAAATATTATCCACAAGGTAATGGATTAGTCGGATCAACAAACAAAAACCTTATCAGAATCATCAAACAGACTATAGACCAAAATCATAGGAATTGGCACAAAGCATTAACATTTTCTCTTTGGGAAGATAGAATAACATGGAAGGCCTCAATCTGTTCTTCTCCTTTTTCTTTAGTTTATGGAAAAGAAGCATTTCTCCCCACAAACATAGCAATCTTATCTCTCGCCCTAGTGCAATTAATTAATGAAAATCCTTCCTCTTCTTTCAAGCAAGACAAATTAAGATCCTTAAGCTTGAAGAAGAAAGACAAAAAGATAAATCCACCCATTCCCATCATCAACAATTAGTCAAAGCCTCTTTTGATACAACCTCTGCTAGTCATAAAACCTTTGAAGTAGGTGATCTGGTTTTGAAATGGGACAATGCACATGAGGAAAAGGACAAACACACCAAATTGCAAAGGTTGTGGCTTGGACCATTCCAAATCATTGAGAAAATTGGCCCATCAACGTTTTTTTTACAAGACTTGTTAGGTAGAATATATTCTTTGCCTGTTAATGGGCAAATTTTGAAAAAAATACTTTTCCTAGAAGACAACCTCTTCTAATTTTGTATCATATTGTCTTTAAGATTCTTAGGAAAATAAAAGTTAAGTAGTATTTACTTTTGGCTTCTCAAAATAAAGTCTATGACAATATTTCGATTTTTCGCTTCTATAAATAGGCAAAGTTAAAGAAATAATTAGAGCATTTGAGTATCAAAATAAACCCTATTTCTTTGGAAAAACTTGACCTTGCTAAAAACACACATTCTATGAACAATATCTTATCTTTATAAAGTATAAATGTTTTGTTACCAGTCAAGAAAATAATGATTAACCTAGTAAGGACTTTCTACAAATGAGTATCTCAAAACTCTATCATTATCATCCAAAACTCTTAAAAAGGGCCAATGATTCACCCCATCTGATAAATTTATTTATTTATATTTATATTTATTTATTTATTTTTTCAGAGTGTAATTCTAAAATATGCAAAACTTAAAAGATAATAAGTCTCATTATGAGCTTTTTTACCATGATCATAGGGGAATAATTAAACTGATATTACCAATACTGCATATCAAACAGGGTAATAGCCAATGATCTAATCAATCAAAGGACAAGGGGTCTCATCAAGAGCCAGCTTATTCAGTTTAGTTACAACCAGTGAATGGCATTATCATTATTGGGTTACCAAGCCTAGACAATGTCTTTTAAGAAACTTAAAAAAAAAAAATTACATAAAAGGGAAAAAACAAGATCCCAATGAGCAAGAAAGCAAAAGAATATCATTTTGAATTCTGAAAATTGCTTCGGATGGGACAATGAATTGTTACACTAAAATTTGTCACCATGAATATTTGCAGTTAGTATGGCTCCATCAACAGTCATACTATCCTCCTTGGCAAGCCTCATACCTCTGCTCTCCATGTCAAACTTCAAGAAAGAGAGAAAATCATTAAAAACATATTTATCTCTGGGTACGCAGTTTCTCTCTACCTTACCTGCATGTACGCATCCCAAGTTCACAATACCCGCGTCCTTGCACGCTCTGTATGTAAAGGGGTGGGTGCGTACTCCTGTAAAGGTCAAAAGGCACGAGTTTCATCTTAAAAAAGTTACTTGTGGTCATTTCTAGAGCATTCTAGAAGCTTGTTTGACGTGTATTGAGCGCCTCCAGATGGTTCAGTTATCCCTATGAAAGCAGAACTTATCCCATCAAGAGAGGAGCTACCCCATCCAAAAAGGGGCTTATCCCATTGATGATGGACCTGATTAACTTCCTCTAGAACATTATAAATACAAGCATTGGGCTAGAGGAGGGGAGGTTGAAAGCTGAACATTCCAAAGGGTAGATGCTGCTGGAATTAGGACTTCCTTGTGGAAGCTTGTGAGGGGATATTCCCATCCTTTCTTGTTTCATTTGGAAGTGGGTGAGCTTATCAAAGTAAAGGAAAACTCTTGCTGGACCCTGGGAGGAACTTGACAACACCAAGGCTCAGGTTGTAATGGTTTCTTTTGTTTCCTATTAATACAAATAAGTCCATTCTTCTCAACAATTTGTTATTAATGAGTTGTTTCATATACTCCTAGGTCTGTATGTTGAATATGTTTTATTTTATGAGATATTCAGGTGCTATTTAATCTTTTGATTGTTAGTGAATGCAAGTTTCGAAGTGAAAGAGGAGCTCATCCGGATCGACGAGGCTGGACTACTACAACAACGTTAGACTACAGGTAGGATCTAAACACTTGATTTCTTGTATGGTAAATGCATGTTTAGAGAAGGATTTCTCTTAATTGTCTTGTTTGTCACTAGAAAGTCTTAGGCTTCTAGGGAGGTTGGTTTTGTCCGCAGGATTAACTCTTTCTGCATGACAATGCTACTAAATTCAAGGTTGGTGGCTTGAAAAGATAGAGTTGGTGCTCTGGAGGTTGGAGCCTCACAAAGAGTCCAAGTTGGTGCTTGGCAACTGATTGAAACGATTATTAAATATTATATATATATATATATATATATATATATATATATTATATATATATATATATATATATTGTACTGATTTATTGCATGTTCACATTAATAAAAGCATCTATTCTTGTTAATCTATTTCTATGTTCCGAATATAAATGTTTTTAACTAATAAAAATAATAATTGAAAATAAATACTGATTCACCCCTCCCCCCAGTATTTCCAACATAACATTCAAATATTGGATTAAGTATGTTGAGCCTCGATCATTGGAAGAAGTCGTTGACAAATTGAAGCATTGCTATGAGTAGTCGAAGTGTAATTCTGAGGCTAAGCATGATTGGAAAGGGAATGAGAAGGGTAATGTAAAATGGCCTCCAAAGCATGAGAGACCTTAGGATGCATGTGAGAAAGAAAATGCAGCTCCTTACAAGAAGTTCAGTGCAATTGAGAAGGGACATGGATCGCAGCCTGGAGAGTAGTAGAATAAAGGTAGTGGTAGAGAACCATTGCAATGTCGGATTTGTGCAAAATATCATTGTAAGAAGGATTGTCCATTGTACCAAGTTGGAAGACCTCATATCTTGTAGAATTTTCTTGTAGATTCAAACTGTAGATTGTAATATGCTAAAACATTTGACTTGAATCTACTCTACTCATCAGTAGAAACAAAAATTAATTGATGAAATCATGAAGTAGAAAAACAAAGAATTTCAATCACACGTAACAAAATAATTTTCTAGGGAAATCTATAGCTAAAAACCCCCGCTATCTGTACATTGCATTAATCAGAAGAATGAAAAGAAAATACAATGCTTGTTCAACCCGAACAATATCTGCACAAGTACAAGCTATCTCACTACTTCAAAAACCACCTCAATCCAATACTTAGCCAAATCTATTGTCTGAAAAGCTCCTTCTTCCTTGCATTGTTACATTGGGAATCAACCCATATTTAATTAGGAAATTCCTCACTAGTAGATGCGCAATCCATCCATAGGCCTTCTACTAATTGCATGCATCATTGGTTTAGTTTAGATGATTTTGCAACTGATAGTACATTGTCCCTGAACTCTAATATCAAATGGGTCTTCATATAAAATGACATGCATGAGTTATTTTGAGTGAATTATCAATTATCTAATTGATCACTGCATATGAATTAAATTCAAATTAATTCACTTGACCACTCACTAGTTCCTCCAACAGTTAGAACTAGTTTAACTAAATTTATTCAGTTAAAATGAATTAAATAATTACAACTCAATAAGAACTCAACTTGGGCCCCTAATATTTAGGGATCACTCTACATGACTCTAGATAGACTTCCAACTTGAATTTACTGAGCCAACTAAGTCAAATTAACTTAGTTAACTCCTAAAAGCTACTATGAGAATATAGTTACAATTTAATTCCCAATTTAATTCAAGGACAAATTAAATAGGATTTCCTGTTGCTATTTTTATGACTCCCTCTCAACATGAAAGGGATTATCTGCTACCATGATCCTGCCTCTGTGAAACTTGAATTTGTATTTTGACAATGTCTTTGTCAAAATATCTACATCCTTCTCCTCTGTAGGAATGTACCACATCAACATGATTCTCCTCTGCACCTAATCTCGTTGATGGTGATACCAGATATTAATATGCTTGGACCAATCATGGAAAACTGGATTCTCAGAGAGTTTGATACAACTTTGATTGTTATCGTAAATCATTGTTGGATCCATCTGCTAACCAAACAACCCAACAAGAATCTTCCTCATCTAGATAGCCTCACAAGTTGCTTGACTAGTAGACATGTACTCTATTTCTGCTAAACTGAGAGAGACTGATCTCTACTTCCTACTATACCAAGAAACTACTGCTGACCCAATACTGAAGATTCCCCTTGATTTTCTCTTACTGTTGGATGGACTCCCTTCCTAATATGCATATGTGAAGCCTTGAATCTTCACTCCCTCTGTTTTTATACACCAAAGCCCAAACTAAGTGGTGCCTCTAAGGTATCTCAACACATGTTTATATGCCTTCCAATACCATTTAGTTGGCATAACCATGGCTTGACTAAGTTGTTTAACTGCATAACACATGTTTGGTCACATGTTAACCAAATACGTAAGTGAACCCACAAGATGTCTATATAAAAGTAGCCTCCACTACTTCACCTGAAGTAGCATCCTCCTTCCTCCAGTTACCAACTAGAGGAGTCTCCATGGGTTTACTGCTCTCCATGTGGAACTTCTTCAGTATCTTGTTGGCATACTTTCCCTAAGAGACAAACAGTTCCTCATCTCCATGCCATAATTACATACTAAGAAAGTAATGAATGAGCCCTAGGTCCTTCATCTCAAACTCTCTTGCAAGATCCTCTTTGCAAGATTAATCAGCTTCTCATCACCTATGAGATCACCTATCAGAATCAAATCATTGACATATAATACAATAATAAACAATTTACCTTCAACCACAATATGGTAAAGTTTCGCATCTGCTTAAATTTTGGTGAAGCCCAACTTGCTGAAATAACAGTCAATCCTGGTGTATGAATCAAGGGGTGATTGTTTCAGTCTAGACAATGCTCGCTTGAGTCTGCACATATGCAACTCGCTGTTGAAGGTCTCAAGTATTTCTGGATTCTCAATATACACGTCTTCTTCAATCATGTTTTCGAGGAATGCTGTCTTTACATCCATCTAATGTATCTTCCATCCCATATGCATTGACATTTGTAGAATAGATCTGATTGATGAGTATCTTGTGTTAGCATAGTTCTAGGCTAAGTCATGAGTAGGTTTTGAAATTTTTATTTTTAGGATTAATTTTGTAAACTTCAAAAAAATTTAAAACGCTACCGGAATTTCCGGTAGCGCCTGATTTTCTCGTTCAGACAATCTCCCCTATTTTTCGCACAGTCTTTCCATTCTTGTTTTATTTCCTATTTTATTTGAAAATTTTCCAATGCTACTAGAATTTCTAGTAGCGTTTCCCGTTTTTAAAAATAAAGCCGAAAACGAACCGTTTTTGATTGTCCACATGTGATAACAGCGGAATATCTAATCCAAATCACGAGATTTCATGATTGGATAAGTCACAAACTCCAAGCCAAGTCAAGTGGTAGTCATTAATCATTTTGGTTGATCATGTTTGCTAGGTGTCAGCCACAGTCATAGACAACCATTTTCTACCCCACCCATCTTAAATAACTCGGGTTTCCCAAAATCTTAAGCATTTATGTAGCATCAGTATCAGCTAGTTATTTAAATTACGACAACTGTTCTTTCTGTTCCGCGTAATGCGCTACCGGAATTTCCAGGCGGTTCGAATTAATGCAGGAAAATTTCCATATTTGCAAAAATTCTCGTACTACCACATGTAGCAGATCAACTGGACTCTCCAAAGAAACTCGATTTCATCATGAGGTTGTTGAAGGTTATATTTAATTAAGCCATATGGTCATTCAATAATCAAGACCATAAAGAGAAAAATCAACAGCAAAAGGGGCAGCCAATCAATTTTTCCAACAAAAAAGTGTCATTTTTCCTCTTCTTCTCATCTACACCTGTACTTTCTGTTGCAATTCGATGGATGTTAATTTTTGGTATGTTCTATGCTAGAGAAATTTATTTCAATTTCTTTTCCATATTAGAAATCACATCATCATAAAGTAAACTGCAGATAGAACATAAATATAAATCGCAGAAGACAAGCCAAGACAAGAGGACACAAGATGTGGGGCTAGCCAGGGACAAACCCCAATGTGGGGAAACCATTGATCAATTCTTCTTTTATGTTCTTCAAAGTTCAACAGAGAAAGTGAGAGAGATAGTACATTTACAATAGAAGTCAATATTTTGACTTTTGATATCGCATGAGATCAGTTGAAGAAATATTGCTTCAACTGATTCTCTAAGGTGACTCCTTCACCTATCAGAGAGCTGCCTTTCGTCCATTTACTGTACCATACACGTTGTGCCTCTCCAAGACCAATATCTCAATCCTCCTTTCTGTTGCTGCTGAGGTCATCCTCATTGCTGCACCATTGAAGCTATTACATCATCATTGAGATCCTCACTATTGCTTCTTTATCATATCCATGAGATCTACCTAAAAGTTTGATCTCCATTACTATACTTTAACTAAACTGTAACAGTGGAACCTTATTATGATACAGTGAGGGTTCTGGGATTCTTTTCATCATATATGTACAGGGACTATTGAGAGATAAGTCCACTAAGACTGTGGTAACATTCCTTTTTATGCTGGGATTGTCTCTAGGATCATGATACCCATCGAGAGACAACAAATTAAAGTTCTCACTGAGGTTTCATATTACTGTACTTTTACTTAACCATAAGTGCTTGAGCCATTGTACTTATCACCAAGACTGTTCTAATGATACCATCTAGATCTTCTCCATGACTGGTATGTCGAGACAGTAGTATGCTGGGAGAGAATGTTGAGACAGAGATAGTGACATGCCCAGACTACAACCATTCTTTGTTGCCATTCTTTATGTGGAAATGTCGAGACTTCAACTCACTGCTGTGACACCATCTACTACTCCATGAGGTTGTGACTACACCTTAAACCTAAACTAGGTGCAGTCAAACCCTGTTGCGACTCCTTTCTTCGTGACTGTGGCTCCTGCAGCTTCCCTCTTTATGATTGTGGCTTAGTGTGGTTCACTGTGGCTTGTCCCTTTACTGATTGCGGCTTACTGCAGCTCCTTAATACAACTTCATGCCTTGACTGCGGCTCCCCTTTATGACAGCGTATAAGTGCCTCATGAACAACACTAAGATGTTGCGATGACTATGCTGAACTACGTGTAACTGTCACCATTACTTGCGTATATATGTCTCCATGAGCAGCATATATATCTCTGCATGAACAACATATGACCAACATAGAATTAGGTCTTCATATCTGCATTGAATATCATCTGCAGCTAGGGCATCCAACGTATTCTTTAGTGTCTCTCCAAAAACCCAAGACGTGGAGAGGAGATCACATTAAGAGTGTCTGTCTATTCTAAAATGAATTCAAGTCCTCTATATTTATACTAAAACATAGAGGTTGAATAGACATGACCTTTGGGCTTCTTGAGCCTACATAAGTTGCTGGTCGACTTGACAACTAGTCTTATAATGCAAATAAATTCATAACTCCATGAATAATTATCGGAATTAGATGATCTTTAGATCAATCCTACACCTCTCGATTAGAGGGATTTAGTAAAAATATCATTTTCCATAAATAAGATGACCCACATGGAGTTTGGCCCTAGTTTCCAATTTTAATACTCCCTCTCAACTAGGGAGAACTCCATCCGCTGATCCATATGTCTGGTTGTACTATCTCTGACATCAGTGCCTTGCACTACTCTGCTCAGCTCTTCTAGCTCTACTTAGCTCTGTTGTCTTTGCTCAGCTCTGCTAGCTTTGCTTAGCTGCTGGCTATGCTTAGTTCTATTGGCTTTGCTCTGTTGAACCATGAGGAAGAAGAATTGATTGAGAATGTGTCATACCATTCTCCACTGACACAAAGTCAGTCTCAGAGTGTGTACCACTGGTCTTAGACCAGTCCTCAATTGACCCGAAGTCAGTGTCATAGTGGTTACAACTCCTACCACTGGTCCCTTACAAGTACTCTACTCACTCGAAGTGAGTCTAAAAGTATGTACCACTGGTCCCAGACCAATATCATTGATCCCAGATCAATGAAGGTCATCCTAGCATAGGGAGTACGATAGATACAACGATGCATCCATCGGTACTACTATGGTCCCTATCATCATTTACCTGCTCATTGATTAGATGAGAGGTACTTCCCATGAGTCCCAGACTGCATGGGTAGGATGCCTCGATAGGAGAACTAATCATCCTGTCCACAGGAGAGCGAATCATCCTATCTAGTGGATGCCATGGAGAACTAATCATCCTGGCCCACAGGAGAGCGAATCATCCTGTTCCACAATTGCTATGGAGAACACATCATCTAGGCCACAAAGGAGAACTAATCATCCTGCTACACAATCGTCATGGAGAACACATCATCCAGACCTCACAGGATAACTAATCATCCTGCTACATAATCATCATGGAGAACACATCCTCCAGACCTCACAGGATAACTAATCATCCTGCTACACAATCGTCATGGAGAACACATCATCCAGACCTCTTGGGAGAACTAATCATCCTGCTACATAGTCACCATGGGGTGTCACAGGGAAAGTTTTGATTCTTTTACCCTGTACAAGTGCACCACCAGGGGATAGTGAGTCACCCTGTGGTCATATGTTGCTCCAAGAAGTGGCCTGTGCCCCCAGAGGTCCCAGAGCTCAGTGCATGCAATATGCAGGACCCTTAGAAAGTCTCTCAATGACACCAAGTCGTTCGGGAAAGTCATAGATTTGACCTTTTCGGGGCTTAGACAAAATGTCCGTGACCTGTACATCAGTCTCAATGTGATGGAGCCTTCTCGCTTATCGACTTACCATATCCCAAATAATGCAGTATTTGATTTTTATCTGCTGGAGTAGTCATTGAATACGAGATTCATCAATAATCGAATCCCACCTCTGGTTGTCACAAAGAATCATAGTGGTATTCATCATGTGAACAAACATCTCACTTAAGAGATGCCACAACCATGCAGCTTCACACGATATCATACTCGTAGCTATGTATTTGGTCTCGGCAGTGCTTATAGCAACCGACTTCTGCTTTCTGCTCATCCATGATATTGATGAAGAATCCAAGGAGAACTAACTTTGGGAAGTGCTCTAGTGATCCTTCACATTTCCTACCCACTCAGCATTCGAATAACCATGTGGTTTCATATTCCAGGTAGTGTATCTCAATCCATGAGAGATTGTGCCTTGAAGATATCTTAGAAGATTCTAGGCATCAATCCAGTGAAGCTCAACCAAATATGAGCTCACCATGCTAACTACAAAACATGTGTTCGGACTGAGGTTTGCCAAGAACATCAATGCGAATGAGTTTATGAAACTCAAAGGAATTTCCCAAATCTGGTCCGACATCACTACCATATAACTTCTGAAAATTAAGATCCTCGAGGTAGTCATAGACTTGCAGTTTATCTTTCCACATTCAGAATCCAACTCCCTCTATCTTCTATAAATGAGAGGGTCTGCACCTGTTAGACATAGTTGCCGATATGAGAGGTCTATCATCCACAACCTTCGGGTAATGGTTTGGATCGGTTTCACTCCTAATGAATCTCAGCTACATCCAGCAGCTATCAATCCTCTCATAATATTCCCAGGGTGTTTTGCTTCAAGCCATATAAGGTTTTCTTCCACCTGCATATGTGAGATTCCTGATCATTAATCTCAAACTCCTCGAGTTGTTCTAAGCCTGTGGACTTGTTGTATGAGGGGAATGGTCCCCTTATAAGATTTTCCTTTGGTACATATCAAACATGTACCTTCATGCTTCTTTTGAATTCAAGCATCCCGGTCACCATCTGACTCATAGACCTCCAGTTCTGAGTCAATGGACATGGTCCCCAGTGGACTTGATACAACCCTGAACTCAAAAACATATTTGAAAAATCTATTTTCAAACACGTACCTTTCCATCGATGAGTGCCACCTTGAAACCTTTGACTTCCATTTTTGAGATGGACACCATGTTCTTCTTGTGATCAGGTACATAAAAGAGATTCTGAGGTTCCTTGCTTTCTCTGAAGAGTCGACCATTTCCTTGATGACCTGCATTACCAGTCATTCCTTTGATCATTGAAGATGTCCCCATGGAATGATTGTTATCTTCATCAAGAGATGTGTCCCTATCCTTCGGACACTCCTTCGCATGATGGCCGAACTTATTGCAATCAAGGCATCTACCTTTCCTTCCACCCTTAGATTTGATCTTCCCAATGAAGTGATCTTTAAGTAGGCCATCAGAAACTTCCGCTATGCCATTATGGTAATATGCTCTGCTTCAACTTCACCCTTTGTGAACTTAGAAGAGAGATGTGGAACCCATTGATCCTTTTGTCCTGTTCCAACTATCTTTGGTGATTTATCTTTCACTCTTGCTTGGCCATTGTCTTCACCTCAAATTTGATACCATGTTAATTTTAGGTATGTTCTATGCTAGAGAAATTTATTTCAATTTATTTTCCATATTAGTAATCACATTAACATAAAATAAACTGCAGACAAAACATAAATATAAATCGCAGAAGACAAGCCAAGACAAGAGGACACAATATGTGGCGCTAGCCAGGGACAAACCCCAATGTGGGGAAACCCTTAATCAATTCTTCTTTTATGTTCTTCAAAGTTTAGCAGAGAAAGTGAGAGAGATAGTACATTTACAATATAAGTCAATATTTTGACTTTTGATATCGCATGAGATTAGTTGAAGACATATTGCTTCAACTGATTCTCTAAGGTGACTCCTTCACCTATCAGAGAGCTGCGTTTTATCAATTTGTTGTAACATACACGATGTTCCTCTCCAAGACCAAGATATCAATCCTCCTTTCTATTGCTGCTGAGATCATCCTCATTACTGCACCATTGAAGCTATTACATCATCACTGAGATCCTCACTATTGCTTCTTTATCATATCCCTGAGATCTACCTGAAAGTTTGATCTCCATTACTGTATTTTAACTAAACTGTAACAGTGGAACCTTATTCCGATATATTGAGGGTCCTGGGCTTCTTTTCATCATATATGTACAAGGACTATGGAGAGATAAGTCCACTAATACAATGGTAACATTCCTTTTTATGCTGAGATTGTCTCTAGGATCATGATACCCATCGAGAGACAACAAGTTACAGTTCTCATTGAGGTTTCATATTACTGTACTTCTACTTAACCACAAGTGCTTGAGCCATTGTACTTATCACTGAGACTGTTATAATGATACCATCTATATCTTCTCCATGACTGGTATGTTGAGACTGTAGTATGCTGGGAGAGAATGTTGAGACAAAGATAGTGACATGCCCAAACTACAACCATTCTTTGTTGCCATTCTTTATGCAAGAATGTTGAGACTCCATCTCACTGCGATGACACCACCGACTCCTCCATGAGGTTGTGACTGCACCTTAAACCTAAACTAGGTGTAGTCAAACCCTACTGTAGCACCTTTCTTCGTGACTATGGCTCTTGTGGCTTCCCTCTTTATGACTGTGGCTCAGTGCGGTTCACTGTGGCTCATCCCTTTACTAACTACAGCTTACTGCAGCTCCTTAATACAACTTCATGCCTTGATTGTAGCTCCCCTTTATGACAATGTATAAGTGCCTCATGAATAGCGTTAAGATGTTACCATGATTGTGTTGAATTGCGTGTAACTGTCATGATTACTTGCGTATATATGTCTCCATGAGAAACATATATATCTCTGCATGAACAATTTATGACCAACGTGTAAATAGGTCTTCATATCTGTGTTGAATATCATCTACATCTAGGGCATCCAACGTATTCTTTAGTGTCTCTCCAAAAACCCAAGGCGTGGAGAGGAGATCACATTAAGAGTGTCTGTCTATTCTAAAATGACTTCAAGTCCTCTATATTTATACTAAAACGTAGAGGTTGAATAGACATGACCTTTGGGCTTCTTGAGCCTACATAAGTTGCTGGCCAACTTGACAATTAGTCTTATAACGCAAATAAATTCATAACTCCATGAATACTTATCAGAATCGGATGATCTTTAGATCAATCCTACACCTCTCGATGAGAGGGATTCAATAAAAATATCAGCTTCCATAAATAAGACGACCCACATGGAGTTTGGCCCTAGTTGCCAATTTTAACAATGGAAGATGATCTTAATATCTAAAAGACACCTATGTAGCAAGGAAATAGTGGAACCGCCAATTTAGGAGAGCTGGAGTTAGCGCCTCTCTCTCTATATATACTTTTTGTAAATATCACTTCAGGGTTGGATTTTAGTTCACTTGAAGACTCAACTTCATAAAATAGATTTTTCTACACTTCATGCCAGAGGATTATGTGATTCAAGTCATATCTAATGTGTGGTTTGTCTATCTCCTATTTTCAAAATTTTCAATTATAAATTTGCAGTAGCTAGTATAGTATGAGTGAGAATCATTAAGAGCATATAATGATGACTTATCTACTATCCATTTATCTTTGAATTATAATATCTGTTCAAGTAGAACTTGCTAGTGAAGGTTTCACAAAGGATTTGTGAGATACTTTATACCTGTTTTTACTTCCTAATTGTTGTTTTTCTTGTCAAGCTTGTTTTAATCTTTTAAATGGTAAATTATAGCAGCTAGTATAGTATGAGTGAGAACCATTAAGAGGATCTAATGATGACTTATCTACTATCTAGTTTGATGTAAATCTTAATATCAGTTTAAGTAGAAATTGTTAGTGAAGGTTTCACAAAGGATATGTGAAATACTTTATACTTTATACTTTTTCCTACTTTCTATTTGTTATTCTCCTTATCAAAAACAAAGTTTTCTATAAGGCTTTATGTAGTTAAGGTGTTTGTCTTAAGATACTTAGTTTTCTTAGGATAAGTATCAACTACTTGTTCTCCTTCCTCTACTCCCCTATACTGCTCACTTAACCATACAATTTATGCCGGCCACAACTTTCCAAATGCACAAAAGTTAAAAAGGAACACAATCACTTCAAAACTCCTTCAAAAGCCATCCCACCACTCAAAAAACCCTTGTAAATTCTGAAATGAAATCATGATGTGTAAGGATTACTCCTTTTGTAGTCTAGGAGTAACTCCTTGTGCTAACACCTTGCTACAGGAGCAAAAGTCTCATCATAATAAATTCCCTCCACCTGAGAGAACCCTCCAGCCAAAAATCTGGTCTTTTGTTTCTCCACACTCCCATCTACTGCTTGATTGACTTTGTAAAGCCATATCGAACTCACCACTAACTTGTCAGCTAGTCCTGGGACCACTTCCCAAACATTGTTTCTAAAAATGGAGTCATACCCTATAGCCATGGCATCAACCCAAACTAGTTGTTGCACTACTTCTTCGAAAGAGTATGGCTCAATATCTACACTCTTGCTCATCAAATCCATGTAGCTAGTGTACCGCTCTGGTGACCTCCTCTTCTTGCGTTGTGATGTGGCTGCTCCCACATTATCTCTAACATCATGTAATAACCTGTTAGTCTCTTTGGTGTTCTTTCTCACATCTTTGGAAGTCTCTGCATGAGTGGGTGTTTCAACTCCCTGCTTTGCATGTGGTTGCTCCACATGATCCTGAGGTTCCTCCTTTGGAGATAAAATCTCCTCAACTGCATGTAGCTGAAGCTCCCTCTCAAGGGAACATCACATGACCTTCTCTTCATCGAAATTCAAATCTCTGTGAACCATTGGCACCCAATAATTGTGAGGTACACCCAATAGTTGTGAGGTGTATCAGTGTACCCCACAAATATGACTAACTTAGTTGTTGGCTCTAGCTTTTTCCATGCATCCTTGGTAACATGGCAGTAGACCGATGAACGAAAGATCCTGAAGTGTGCTACATTTGGTTTCTTCGCTGAGAAGACTCTTCTGGTGTACTCATCCCGAGAATTCGATGAGGGCTTCTATTATGCAATAAACAATTGTGTTGCATTCTTCAACCCACAAGTGTAATGGTAGGCCCTTCCAAGGTAATTAAGCCACGTTTAATTGGGAAATTCCTCACTCATAACTGTGCAATCCATCCATAGGCCTTCTACAAGAAAATTCTACATGTTAAAAGTAGCAATAAGAAAATCCTAATTTAATTTTTCCTTGAATTAAATAGGGAATTAAATTGTAATTCTATTCTCATAGCAACTTGTAGCAGTTAACTAAGTTAAGTTTACTTAGTTGGTTGAGTAAATTCAAGTTGGAAGTCTCTCTAGAGTCATGTAGAGTGATCCCTAAATATTAGGGGCCTAGGTTGAGTTCTTATTGAGTCGTAATTATTTAATTCAGTTTAACCGAATAAATTTAGTTAAACTAGTTCTAATTGTTGGAGGAACTAGTGAGTGGTCAAGTGAATTAAATTGGATTTAATTCACATGTAGTGATCAATCAGATAACTGATAATTCACTCAAAATATCTCATGCATGTCAATTTAGATGAAGACCTAGTTCATATTAGAGTTCAGGGACAATGTACTATCAGTTGCAAAATCATCTAAATTAAACTGATGATGCATGCAATCAGTAGAAGGCCTATGGATGGATTGCACAGTTACTAGTGAGGAATTTCCTAATTAAATATGGGTTGATTCCCAATGTAACAACACAAGGAAGAAGGAGCTTGGCAGACAACAAATTTGGCTAAGTATTGGCCTGAGGTGGTTTGTGAAGTAGTGAGATAGCTTGTACTTGTGCAGAGATTGTTCGGGTTGAACAAGAATTGTATTTTCTTCTCAGATCTTCTGATTAGTGCAATATACAGATCATGGGGTTTTCTAGTTGTTGCTTTCCCCGGAAAAATATTGTGTTATATGTGATTGAAATTATTCCTTTTCTTCTTCATGATTTCATTAATAAATTTTTATTTCTGCTGATGAGTAGAGTAGATTCAAGTATTTTGTTCTAGCATATTACATAAGCAATTTGAATCTACAAGAAAATTATACACTATATTAGAGATGAAATGACTTTAGAAGAGGAGAGTACGAGTTTGTTGTGCAGGTGAAATCAAATTTGCAGTTTCATAATTTAGAGTCAGCAGGATGTTGTTCTACGGTTTGAGACTTGAGTATGCCCTGGAGGGAAGCTCAAATTACATAGTTTGGAAGGACATGATGGAGGTAGTGTTGGAAAACAACATGCTGAAGGAATTCATATATCATGACATCCTGAAGCCTCCAACATCTAATGCTAAAGATCTGGCTGAATGGATAAAGTGTGTGGAAAAGGCGAGAAGGATTATCCTATAAGGAGTTGTGAGATCATATTGTCTCAAATCTCCACGGTAAGGAAACTCCATTTGCAATGTGGAATGAATTGACAATCCTGTTTCAAAATAGCAGTGACCATAGGAAGTTGACATTGAAGGAAAAAATCAGAAAGATCAATATGGAGAAGGGCGACTCAATTCTGACGTACTTGACTATATTCACCCAATTTTGGGATGAGCTTGGAAGTCTCAAGGTTACTACTGTAGAAGACGATCTAGTGAGCCTAACACTTCTAGGGCTTCGCAATAATTGGCAAAATTATCGAGACTCAGTTAATGGGAGGGAGAAGATACCAAAGTGGGAGTGATTATGGTCTGACTTCGCATAGGAAGAGATTTGGCGGACCAGCAGAGACAGATACTCATCAAAGTATGATGATGAGGAGAATTGTGCCTTAGATGGGAAGGTGAAAAAAGGGAAAGGGAAGTCATCCCATGCCAAATTAGATTCCAGTGAGGGTGGAAAGAAGAAGGACATGTCGAAAAATAAGTGTTTTCACTGTCACGAGTTGGGACACTATGCCACAAAGTGTCCACACAAGAAGGTTTTTAAGAATCCCTTAGGAGGATCGACATGTGAAGCTCTTGCTTCACAATTTGAACTGGATTTCACCCTCATCTCTTGCATGGTGTCATTGGTTATGGGTAGTGTGAGGTACCTGGATAGTGGAGCTTCATTCCATATAATCGGAAGAAAATATCTCTTCAGTAACTTAGAGGAGAAGGATCTCCATATGCACATCGATATGGGAGATGATGCGAGGTATAGCGCAACCGACATCGGTATAGTTACCTTTCATAGGGAGTCTGGTTCTCCTCTTACATTGAGATATGTAATGTATGTTTTGGTTTTGAAGAAGAACTTGGTTTTTGTTTCCATGTTGGAGGATCGAGGCTATGATGTGATATTAAGGGAAAGGCTTTGCTTCATCCCATAGCCACAAGACAGCTGAAGCAGAATGGGTTCGAGTGAAGAACCTTGACAAATTGGAGGTAGAAGATTGCACTTCTTTGAGCACTAAAGCAGAGAAGGTGTAGAGTCAAGACATCGGTGAGTTGTGGCATAAAATATTTGGCCACTTGAACCACTGAGCTTTGAAGATCATGAAACAAATTTCTACAGGACTTCCCAAGGGTACACTAGAGTAGAGAGACACATGCAAAGAGTGTACATTGGGTAAGTACACTAAATATTCCTTTCATGAAAAAGATAGTTGAGCACGAGTGATCTTTGATTGAGTTCACTCAGATGTGTGTGGACCATTCTCGATAGCATCCATGGCCAAGCACAGGTATTATGTAATAATTGTTGATGATTTTTCTCGTAAGTGTCGCATTTTCTTCATGCAGAAGAAAGGTCAAATGTTCACTAAGTTTTGTGAATTTAAAGCACTTGTTGAGAAAGATCCTAGTAAGAAAGTTAAAACTCTCAAAAGTGATAACAGTGGATAATATGGGTCGAATGAATTCAAGAACTTTTGTGCATCATAAGGCATTCAATAGGAGTTTGTGGCACCTCATAATCCATAGCAGAATTGGGGGGGGGGGGGGGGGGCTGAAAGGAAGAACAAAATTATTGTGGGAGCAGCACGAGTGATGTTACATGATCAAGGCCTACCATTACACTTGTGGGCTGAAGCATGCAACACAACTATTTATTTGGAGAACAGAATCCCTCATTAAATTCTTCAGATGAGTACACCAAAAGAGGCTTTTTCAGGGAAGAAACCAAATATGCCACACTTCAGGATATTTGGTTCATCAATCTACTATCATGTTACCAAGGATGCATGAAAAAAACTAGAGCCAACAACTGAGTTGGGCATATTTGTGGGGTGTATTGATACACCTCACAACTATTGGGTGTACCTACCAAGCAATAGGATGACAATGGTTCACAGAGATGTGAAGTTTGATGAAGAGAATGCCATGAGATGTTCCCTTGAGAGGGAGCTTCAGCTACATGACATTGAGGAGCTTTTAGCTCCAAAGGATGAACGTCAAGATGATGTGGAGTAGCCACATGTAGAGGAGTAGGGAGTGGAAACACCCACTCATGCAAGGACTTCTAGAGATGGGAGAAATCTCACCAGAGAGGTTGATAGATTATTGCATAATGCTAGAGAGAATGTGGGAGTACCCACATCACAACATAGGAAAAGGATGTCCACAGATAGGTACACTAGCTACATGGCTTTGATGATCGAGAGTGTAGAGATTGAGCCATACTCATTCTAGGAAGCAGTGCAACAACTAGTGTGGGTTGATGCCATGGTTGAGGAGTATGACTCCATTATTAGAAACAATGTTTGGTAAGTGGTCCCAAGACCAATAAAAAAGTCCATAGTGAGTTCCAAATGGCTTTAAAAGGTAAAGCAAGCAACATATGGGAGTGTGGAGAAACACAATGTCATATTTGTGGTAAGAGGGTTCTCTTAGGTGGAGGGAGTTTATTACGATGAGACATTTTCTCCTGTAGCAAGGTACTCATCAATCAGATCTACTCTAGCACTGTCAATACAAATGGGATGGAAGATAGATCAGATGGATGTAAAGACAACATTCCTCAATGACATGTTTGAGGAAGAATTGTTTATTGAGTAGCCAGAAGTATTTGAGACCTTCAATAGATAGCCACATGTGTGGATACTCTAGTGAGCGTTGTTTGGCCTGAAACAAGCACCCCGTGCTTGGTACACCAAGAATGACAACTATTTCACCAGGTTTGGCTCCATCAAAAGTGAAGCAAATGCAAACCTTTAACATATTGTGGTTGAAGGTAAATCATTGATTATTGTATTATATGTCGATAATTTGATCCTAACCGATCATGAGAAGCTAATGAAATCTTGCAAAGAGGATCTTGCAAGAGAGTTTGAGATGAAGGACTTAGGGCTCTTGTATTACTTTCTTGGATGGAAGTATGTCAAGGAGATGAGGAACTATTTGTCTCTCATGGCAAGTATGCCAACGAGATACTGAAGAAGTTCCACATGGATAATAATAAACCCATGGAGACTCCTTTATCTGGTAACAAGAGGAAGGAGGATGCTACTTCACGTGAATTAGTGGAGGCTACTATTTATAAAAAGCTTATTGGTTCACTTACGTATTTGGTGAAAACACGACCAAACATGTGTTCTGTAGTTAACCAACTTAGTCAAGCCATGGTTAAGCCAACCAAATTGTATTGGAAGACAACTAAACATTTGTTGAGATACCTCAGAGGCACCACTCAGTTTGGTCTTTGGGACAAACAGACAGAGGGAGTGAAGCTTCAAGGCTTCACAGATGCAAATTGGTAGGGAGTCCATCTAATAGGAAGAGCACATCAGGGGAAATCTTCTGTATTGGGTCAGCAATAGTTTCTTGATACAACATGAAGTAGATATCAGTTGCACTAAGTTCAACAGAAATAGAGTACATGGATGCTAGTCAAGAAACTTGTGGGGCTATTTGGATGAAGAAGATTATTGTTGGGTTGTTTGGTCAGCAAATGGATCCAACAATGATTTATTATGACAACCAGAGTTGTAACAAACTCTCTGAGAATCCAATTTTTCATGATCAATCCAAGCATATTGACATCTAGTATCACCATCTACAAGATTGTGTGCAGAGGAGAATCATGTTGCTGGAGTACATTTCTACAGAGGAGCGGAATGAAAATATTTTGACAAAGGAATTTTCAAAATGAAAATTTGAGTTTCAAAGAGGCAGGATCAGGGTAGAAGATAATCCCTTTATTGTTGAGAGGGAGCATTAAAAATAACAAGAAGAAAATTCTAATTTATTTTTTCCTTGAATTAAATTGGGAATTAAATTGTAAGTCTATTATCATATCATCCTATAGTAGTTAACTAAGTTAAGTTGACTTAGTTGGCTTAGTAAATTCGAGTTGGAAGTCTATCTAGAGTCATGTAGAGTGATCCCTAAATTTTAGGGGCCCATTTTGAGTTCTTATTGAGTTGTAATTATTTAATTCAGTTTAACTGAGTTAAATTTGGTGAAACTAGTTCTAACTGCTAGAGGAAATAGTGAGTGGTGCAGTGAATTAAATTGGATTTAATTCACATGCAATGATCAATCAGATAATTGATAATTCACTCAAAATAGCTCATGCATGTTAGCTTAGAGGAATACCTAGTTGAGATTAGCGTTCAGGGATAGTGCACTATCAGTTGTAAAATCATCTAAATTAAACCAATGATGCATGCAATCAGTAGAAGGCCTATGGATGGATTGTGCAGTTATGAGTGAGGAATTTCCCAATTAAGTATGGGCTAATTCCCTTGGAAACTGTGCAATGAAGTAAAATCTTAGCAGGCAACATATTTGGCTGAGTATTGATTTGAGCTGGTTTGTGAAGTAGTGAGATGGTTTATACTTATGTAGAGATTGTTCGGGTTGAACAAGCATTGTATTTTCTTCTCAGATCTTCTGGTTAATGAAATATATAGATAGCAGGGTTTTTTAGTTGTTGCTTTCCCAATAAAAGTATTGTGTTATGTGTGATTTAAATTCTTCCTTTTCCGCTTCGTGATTTCATCGATCAATTTTTGTTTCTGTTTATGAGTAGAGTAGATTCAAGTATTTTGTTCTAGCATATTACGTAAGCAGTTTGAACCTACAAGAAAATTCTATATGTTATCAAAGCAATAGAATGGTGAGGGGAAGAACTCATTGTCTTCCAACACTACCTCCATCATGTCCTTCCAATATTTGTAATTCGAACTTCCCTCAAGGGCATACTCATGTCTCAAACTATAGAATGACATCCTGCTGACTCTGAAGTATGAATGTTTTCTTTACATCCATCTAATGTATCTTCCATCCCATCTACACTGACAGTGCTAGAATAGATCTAATTGATGAGTACCTTTCTATAGGAGAAAAAGTCTCATCGTAATCAATTTCCTCCACTTGAGAGAAACACCTGACCACAAATATGGCCTTGTGTTTTTCCACACTCCCATCTCCTACTTGATTTAACTTGTAAAGCCATCTGGAACTCACCATCACCACTGACATGTTTGATGGTCTTGGGACCACTTCCCAAACAATTTTTTTGATAATGGAGTCATACTCCTCAACCATGGCATCAACCTACACTGGTTTCTGTACTGCTTCCTAGAATGAGTATGGTTCAATCTCTACACTCTCGCTCATCAGAGCCATGTAGCGAGTGTAAATCTTTGGTGACATCCTATGCCTATGCTATGATGTGGATAATCCCACATTCTCTCTAGCGTCATGCAATAGCCTACCAACCTCTCTGGTATGCTTTCTCCCATCTATGGAAGTCTCTGCATGAGTAAGTGTTTCCACTCCCTTCTCCTGCGCATGTGGTTGCTCCACATGATCCTAACATTCCTCCTTTGGAGCTAAAAGCTCCTCAACTGCATGTAGTTGAAGCTTGCTATCAAGGGAACATATCATGGCCTTCTCTTCATCAAAATTCACATCTCTATGAACCACTTTCATCCTTTTGGTTGGTAGGTACACCAGATAGTTGTGAGTGTTGAAGGGGAAAACATCCATAAGGTAAGTGTTGAAAACCTCACCAGATCGAAGGAAAACTATAAAAAATAAGCATACGTCCAAGCAATAAGACTATAAAAACTACTAAAGTTTGGTTTTAGAGAAGCATCTGTAGGTCCTACATTTGATGTCAATCTCGTAGGGTCCAAACCCTCTGCTTCCTCCAAAGTCATCAGACCTGCAACACAATTCATAGAATCATATACATAGCAAGTATTTCAAAATGTGTGCATAATAAACATGTTAGATCATCAAGAATCAACATATAAATGATGATATATTAGACATGAATCATAAAAAATTTTTGAGATCATAACATTTCAGGAATAAGACAGAGCTTCTTTATTTCTATCAACAAACAGGAGTGGAAGAGTACAACCTAATCTAAACACGACGCCAACAAAGCCTTCCTCTAGATCTGTCCAACCCAAGCCTCAAAGATCACCTCTCAAGCATGTGAAAAAGGATTTCATATAATGGAAGATGAACAAGGGTTTCCTATGACTGGGAGTGCAAGAGGCATAGGGAAAATCATACTTGATCTGGGGATAAAAGAGATATAATGTTGATATCCTATCTCCTTTGATTATTTAGGTCTTCCCATGAGGTGTATATATACCACCACAAATCATTTGATTCAGTTAGGCCACAGGATCATGTAGGTGGGATTTCGGTGAAATCCATAAAGCTCACCT
Source organism: Pinus taeda (assembly GCA_000404065.3). Lineage (NCBI taxonomy): Eukaryota > Viridiplantae > Streptophyta > Pinopsida > Pinales > Pinaceae > Pinus > Pinus taeda. The sequence goes on along the minus strand of APFE031703421.1, from coordinate 59,806 downwards.
ACAAAATAGGAAATATTTTATTTTTCTCATATTTTAAATTATGTACGCGGGTTTTGTATTATGGTACCCATGTGTGTACGTGTTTTTGAAAGGGCACATTCACATATAGAATTGAAAATATTTTTTTTAATAAATGATCAAGTCTGAATGGGAAAGGTGTGCCCAAGGCCATATAAGAGCATCATAACTACAAGAGTGATGAATGATGCTATAATAGATGCCCCCTAATATATGAGTTCAGAAGGGGTACATGATGGCTTAAATGTATTAAGTACAAAGAGAGATCATTTGAGATCCTGAGAGGAGATCACCAGATTCGAGCCCACTGAATACTTGTAGAAGGAATCATAAATAAGACTCATGTCTAAGGTGGGCATACTCATGTTTATAAATGGTAAAGCATGTCCACTGATCAAGTACAAAGCCGATCCATCATGTATACATAAGTGTACAAAGACGATTGGAGAATACATAGTGGGTCTCTTGATCATAACCGCACAAGAACACAATGAAACAATGTCTCAATATCACATATAGAAGAAAATTTGGTCAATGATGCTCAAATAATGTATGATCACTAATGCTTCATAACCAATCCTCATAATATTACAATGTCATATAGGTGGAATAGTGGTACTTCAAAAAACTTGGGTGTCAACATATAGAATGCTGCTAAGATGAACTGCAACATATAAGCGTGGTTGGTAGCACAAGCAGAAAACAGAAGGAACTGACAAGTGAACCAAGATGCTGACACAACCCGGGGTCTTCACCGACCACAAATGGTACATTTCTACACTATGGGAATAAATGAGTTGAAGTCGATCATGTGATAATTCGTTTGATTACCGATCATTGATGTCTATCATTAACAAATGCGAGACAACTCACTGATAATGATGATGAGAGTCAAGGTACCCTAGTACAATCTAAGAAGTGTGAATAAATGTGTTGAAGTTGAACACTTGATAGAATCTATCAATCAGGGGACATTGATGTATTCTCATTATCGTTAATGAAGGAGTATGCCACTGATTACTGCAAACCCTAAGGTACTGAAAAAAAGGACTCTAGATCTTGTTGCTAAAGCAATGAGATGGAGTTGATGGGAAAAGATATGTTGGAAGGAAGGCATTAAGGCATTCCACATCCATCAACATGAGTGTAACCCGCAGGTCAATAATTTGGAAAAAAATCAGACAAAAAGAGACAAAGCAACCATTTTGAAGTATGTTTTTGGCGTACACAAGACATGGCTAGTGCACGCCATAAACCCTCTGAACCAACAACTAATGAAAGCTGACACAGAGGCGAGGAATCCACCAATAGGGTCAAATGGAAACGACGACACTGCATGAATCTAAATGTGTGATAATGTAACATGATGTCGAACACAAGGGAAACTATTCAATCAAATATCCATGATATTGATCGATGTTGAGCATGGAAATAGGGTCAAGGTGCAGCTTTAGACATACTCTTAGAGAAATTATCGGAGTTGATAAGAGTAGACTCACCAGAAAGAAGTCAATGGAGACCTTATTAACCAACATTCCCAAAGGACCAAATAACTGATGTGACATTGAAGATAACTTGACAGACTGGGTATGGCCAACTGAAAATGATTCAAGAGACACTGTAGAATGACCGACACAGGTTGATTTCCCTTGAACAAAATCACAAATCATATGTGACTATATGAAAACATAAAATAAATTTGTATAAGTTTGAAATGAAAGAGGCATTAACAAACTCTCCATGTGATAGGAAGAGACAACCAACTGGAGGAGGACTGACTCAAGAACAAGGTTATGGCTCTCCTAAAATCGAACTAAGTCCCATCCCAATGAAGGAAAGACTTATTTTGAGTGCTTTGTTCAAGGGCGACATGACTGACTCTTGTTGCCATCATATATGTAATTAAATGTCCCGTTCCTGCTATATTTGGAATATAAAAGTTTTTTTTCTTTTTCATATTTAAAGCTTGAAAAAGAATAAAATAATGCCTATAGTACAGTGGAAAGAATGAGTGTCTGAAAACAGATGCTCTAGTTCCTAGGACTGGAACATTCCTATGCTTGGTGAAACTGGTCGTCAACACTCAAAGGAATGTTCTTTCCAAGGATAAAAATGTGTCAAGTCGCAAAGGCTAATGAATTCATGGCTTGAACTTGCAGAAAGGTCAAGGTCAAAAGTGGCTTATACATGAGTCCAAATCAAGCCATCTTAAGGCCAAAAGGGCACAAGTAGTCAATATGCAATGCAACAATACAACTTATAACTTGGGATCCTCTAGGGGATAAAGCCAGAACGATAGAAAAGAATAAGAGAAATGAGGCTTCATCACAAAGTCATGGCGGGACTAAAGAGGACTCCTGAGCCTAATCAATTCTTGCAGCATTGGCAACATATGCTAGCGAGGATCTAACTAGGAATCCTATGTAAGGAATATCTCTACCACTATGTTATGATTTTATAAAATGGCAAGTGAAAGTGGTTTGAAAATCATAACATAATGGGGTTGACCCTATGGAAAAATATCACAGTATGAGGTTAAGGTGCATAATGCAACGAAAAAAGTGATATACCTTAACCTATATGTCAGTGACGAAAAAGATACCTGCCATGATAGGTTTGCAATCATGGATTCGTAGTGTGTAGAAATGTCTCGAAGTCTTCATTTACCCTAAAAAATAACATCCCCCAACACTTCAAGACAAAAATTAAAAAGTTCATGAAATAATATAAATTAAAAATTATGAACTTTTATAAAAGTGGGTTTTTTTATTAAATTTCATTATAAAAAGACATTTGAACTCACCACAACTCATTTTGATTTGCAAGACTTGAGAGCTTGAGATCTTCGGAGAAAAAATTAGGTAACCTCATTCCATGATTACCTCAACCAATTCGTCCACCAAAGGCTTCCAGGTAATTCTAAACTCATATTGTCATCCTATTCATGCATTTTGAGTAGATTCAAATGATTTTTCACCGTAGAAATTTAAATTTAAAATTTACCTCTCTATGTACGTGGGTCGGCCCTTTGAAATTCACATATAGAAAGCCCTACAAATGAGTTTTCAAAGGAAAATTTGTGTGTACACGTGACTGTCATTGAGAAAAGTCGTGTATATGCAAACATATTTGAAAATGCCAATTTCAAATGGATGAAACTTCTTAAAATTCCAGGATGTCAATTGTTTGGAAGGAGAGGGAGCATAGTGAAATTGAAAAAGAGGTTTTAGAAGATCCAAAGATTTTGGATGCATCAAGAAATTGTGGATTTCTTAAAATTTTCATGATGTCAAATATGAATACCCAAAACTCAGCTGCTAGAAATGCTTTTCCATTACTTGGATCCAGAGCAGGAGGTCTTCATGATAGATCAAATTCCTTTGATGATGAGTTCTTCTTTTGGTGGGAGGAACAAATTAGAGTTATAGATGACTACCCCTACACAGGGATAAACTACCAAGAGGACCCAGGTCTGGCCCTTCCTGAGGGCGCTTCATGGGGCGAGATGGCTAAATTTTTTTTAGAGTTTTATGTTATTTGATTTATTTTTGTTTACTTTGAATATGATATTAAGAAGTTAAAAAAAAATTGTGAAACAAAAATCTTACAGTTTATTTGATCATGATGCAAATGTTGGACCAATGACACTTGAGAGTCTACCTAGGCATAGGCATCACGATAGAGACATGAAAAGATCAACAACAGAGACCGAGAGAGTCCTACATACAGTTTAGAGGAACTTAGAGATTTTGACTCACCAGGTTCCCATGGCAGCCATTGAGGATCTCCCTGAGGCCATTTAGAGGCGGGTGGTAGAAGTACCACAAAAGTGCATCTAGATCTTCCGACGAGTGGAAAATGCCAACGTCTTCTTCCGTGATGGTCATCCAAAGCAGGTCCCACAATATTAGATTTTATATGATAAATCTTTTATGGACATGATCAGGCGTAAGCCCAAATTTTGTTGGACATTTGTCCACATTTTGTAATAGTTTAGACATATTATTCCCATCTATATATATACGGTTTGTTGATGGTTTGATCATATATACATATTATTTTATGGTATTTTTTATTTTAATGTGATGAATGATTAATGTGCGAATCTAATGCTTGATTAGCTATAGGATCAACAAATGAATTTTTTGACCGTGGAATGTGAATAAAAGTAATAAAATTAAATGATCTTTGTAATAATCTCACTCTTGGAAATTGGCGATGTAATAAAGGATCTCTCAAACGATATATTTAATTTAATTAAGAAACCACCAGTTGTGAATCCAAATAAACCACTAACGATTCAATATCAAAAGATATTGCTTTAGATAGTAAATTAATGACAACACTATATTCAACCATATTGTTGGATTCATGACCGATACATATGCCTCTTGCAACTAACGATTGACCAGATGGATAATATATTACCCAAATGAAAAAATCTAAGCTCTGAGTATGTCTACTAGCCCCATCGGCAAATCCTAGATACACCAGATCACCCATTGACACCTTTCAAAGAAGACCAAAATACCACCGTCACCACAAGACCCACAGATAGAAATAGACAACTATGTACAATATTTAAAAAAAAAATCAAATCCTAGGTGACAACCTAGGCATAAGACTTCTTAAGATAGAGCCCATTTATGGGCTCCCCAACACATTTCCTTCGAAAACAAACAACTCATATGCACCTTTTTTCAAGGCCTTTTTAATGATAAAAGGATGGTACCGCATGGGTTTGAACTTACATGCCCCCAAGTTGTATTTATCTTGGTAATAGACCATGACAAGGTCACCTTTAGAGAAAACCCTAGGATGCACAATCTTTTCATATTGGGTTTTTACTCTCTTTTTATGAGCTTCATTTATTGGGGTTGCATCTCGACGCTACTCATCCTGATGTTCCAAATGAATAAGGCGTTCTTCAAGGCTATAAGTGTTTAGAAGAAGTTCAATTGTTAATTTAAGAGATGGGATATCACATTCCATAGGGAATATTGATTCCAAACCGTAAATTAGTTGAAAAGGAGTAAAACCTGTGGCGGTCTTAACATACATCCGGTACGCCCAACGTGCAGGATATAGCATGATCCACCAGTTGGATTTAGATTTATTGATTGTCCTTTGTAGGATAATTTTGAGGGATTTTTTGCATCTTAAACCTCATCATTAGCTTGAGGATAATATAAAGATGAATTCTCCTTATGAAATCCCAACTTTAAGGCCAACTTCGACATCATCATATTGTGAAAATGACTGCCATGATCAATGACAATATCCCTTGGAATACCAAAATGTGAAATAATTTGGTTAAATCAGAAAAGAGTTTTTCCTCGCCATCATTTTTGAAAGTAGGCATAGCTTCGACCCACTTTTTAAAGTAGTTCACTGCTACGATAATGTACTTGTGACCCTTAGCTGAAACTGGTTTACAATTCGTAAAATCAATACCCCACTTTGTGAAAGGACGGACAATGATGATAGGGAAAAGCAGAGATAGATGAGTGTGCATTTTATGAGTATATACTTCACAAGGATGACACTTTTTGAACGCTTCCATGGAAGTCAAAACTAGCCTAAACGCAAGATTTTTTGGGTTGTAGCAAGCCCAAATAGATGATCTCCACAAGATCCACTGTGGCAGTCATTAAGAATAGAATTAGTTTCTTCTAACGTTAAGCAACGTTTAAGGATTGAATCAATCCCATGACGATATAAAGTGTCATCGATAATAATATATTCAGTAGCTAGGTGACACAACTTTCTATGTTCATCCTTTGAAAAATTATGATGAAATTTTGAAGTCTAGAGATATACAATGAGTCTCCATACCAAGGATCTTGTGAAGAGATTAAGAAGAGGTGTTCATCTATAAATGACTCTTCATAAACAACATCCTCTTCACAAGGAAACTTTGAAATCAATTCCATGAATACTAAATATTTTTTGGACTTGGCTGACATAAATTCGAGATAAAATTCCTATAATATGACAATCCATTTATTATATTTGCCCCCAATCACTCACCTACTGAGGAAAAATTGAAATGGGTTGATGTCATCCAACACAAAAGTTTTTCTAAGAAGAATGTAGTGACAAAGTCGCTGGACAACATGAAATGCTGCCAAATCCAATTTTTCTATATGAGAATACCTAAGTTGAGGATCGACTAAGCCTCGGATAAAATAATAAATCACATGCTCTCTAAGAGTATGGTCTTCCTAAACCAGAACCATCCCAATGGTTGATTCTTCTGCAATGAGATATAAGAGGAAATCCCTGCTATAATCGGGTGGACTCAAAAGAGGAGCACAGGTCAATGCTCCCAAAAAAATGGGACTCATTTCTTCAATAATTGCATAAATCCTTTCGTAATCTCAGTGTAAGTTAGGATAAATATCCTTAATAAATTGGATTTACGTTGGAGACTTTGATGTTGACAAACCGTTGATGGCGGAGGAAACTGAAGTATTGCCTCAACATTGAAAGGATCAACCTGAATCCCTTCACTAGACACAATGAATCCCAATAACCAACCAGATGTGACAATAAAAACACATTTATTACAATTCAACCATATTTTATAGCAATGACATCTTTTGAAAACCAAACGAAAGTGTTGTAGATGATCAATCATCTTTCATGAATGAGCAACTAGGTCATCCAAATCTGCTTCTATTATGTGCTTGATGTCGTGGAAATTATAAGACATGGTCCACTAAAAAGTTGCTCCAACATTTTTGAGGCCAAAAGGCATATTTTTGTATGCAAACGTACCTCAAGGCCAAATAAATGTTGCCTTGTGTTGATCTTCAGGGTAGATAGTTATTTTTTTATATCCTGAAAAACCATCCATGAAGGAGAACACCTCATTTCTAGGACACTCATCAATGATATGATTGATAAACGGAGTGGGAAATTATCTTTAGGATAGGCCTTAGTCAAATCCCTAAATTCAATGCATACCCTGATCGTTCCTTACTTTTTATCCCCGGGACTAGGTTTGAGACTCATTCAGTTAAAGGGACGAGGTTGTATATGAAACCTGCCTTCAGTAACTTTTCAACCTCAACTTTAATAACTGATGCTTTCCTAGAATTTACTAGTTGAAGTTTTTGTTGTATAGGCTTAGCGTTTTCATATGTCTTGATCTCATGCTAAATTATCGAAGGATCAATTCCGGACATTTCTTCATAACACCAAGCAAACACATCTCGAAATTCCTTAAAAAGGCCAGTATAAATATTGATTTCATTAGGGGAACATGCAACTCTGATGAATATATTTTTGATAATATTGGGATTCCTAGAGATGTTCACCGGAATGGTTTATGAAATATTGGACATATTACCTTCAACAAAAATCTATGATGGGGCCAAAGGATTTAGAATTTTGTGAACACTTCCACTTGAAGAAGGACCGGACAAATTTGACTCAACTTGATGCAAGTCAAGGAGAAAATATCACCGATGATGTACATCATCCCATATCCTTTCCACACCAGTCATTTCTTCAGGATTGCCTCTTCAGATGGTAAGACTATGTTAAGGCAGTCCATAGTTGAAGTAGAGTCGAGAGGCTATACCAGAGTTGCATCACCATCCATATCCTTTGATGGGAGAGGGATGGGATCGAATTCTATAGAATTCACTACATATTGGTACATGACTTTCACTGCAGATATAGGGCATTCCATTCCACCTACTTTCCCATATTCTAATGTGGCAGTAGGGGAGTAAGGGCCAAGGATAAAAAAATAATGAGTTCTGAAAGAACCTCTTCGAGGAGCGACCTTGGAGGATGAAATGGCATTAACATGAGCAATAAGCGAAGGAACATCAAAAGTACCCATCAATGAGGAATACATTCCACCTCCCAAATTCTCCATAGGCTGCTTGGTATTCTTCACCAAGGGGATGGTATAATCAGAATATGCATTGGGGTCACTAGGAGAATAATACATTTGATCAATTGTAACAATTATCCCTTCATGGGGGAATCATAGGACGTGAAACAATAGTGAACCAATATCATCCATTGCATCAACCCAATTCCAACCAAAAAAAAATTATAATCCTGGTTGGCATCAACTATTTCTTCCTCAACATTGACAACCTTGCCCCCAACACAAACGAGAAAGGGTGGAAGAATTCCATAAGGCCTGTGAGAATAACCATTGAATTTGATAAGGAAAGTAGGGGAAGGAACAATTTCCAGGGACCTGATAACCTTCCAACATGACATCGACATGACACATGTGGAAGCCCCTTCATCAACCATAGTTCGAAAGATATTCATTTTCTGATATGTAGATTTAATTTGGAAAGCCATGTTTGATCAATTTAGTGTCCTAAATTTCTTTACATAAATTATCAATATGGGTATCATAAACTGATTAAGTGTAGTGCACTATATGTTCTAGATGACCCTTCTTACTTCAATGTTTTTTAGTTTTATGTTGTTTTGGGGGTTTTTGATCCTTTAATCCCTAATGATTTACAATGTACTTAACAAAATCTTAAATCTAACTTCTATAAAGATTGCTAAGATCCTAAATAAATGAGAACTAAAAGAGCTTAAGTAAGATTTGGAAGCAAAGTTTAATCAAGAAATAAAAACAGAGTTTCTATCTTTAATCATATCATTATTTCCAAATCATGAGCTACAAACTAAAAAGTAAAATTGCAACTACTGTCTATTCAATTACAGAAACAAGACTAAATGGAATACAGATAACTGAAAGTGAAATTGCAACTATTGTCTATTCTGTTAAAACTGAATGAAAAATTGAAAATGAAATTACAACTAATCTACTACAAAACAAAACTAAATGAAATACTGAGACTAAAAATGAAATTGCAACTAATCTACTATGGAAACACAACTAAATGAAGTGCTTAGTTACTTGCCTCTCAATTTTGGGAGAAAAACCTCCTTGTGATGGCATATTGAGGAATTTTGTATTTCATTATTCTAAGAAAATAAATGAAAAAATGTAGAAAAGACTCATTACATGAATGAAGCATTCAACCACTTAGTTTAAGATGAGTTATCAACTAGAAGGGATTTTTAGAAACATTCATCTACACCATGAGTCAATAAACTAGTAACAAAATGGCAAGAACTGTAATAGCACTGATCAGCTTAAATGAAAGCCTAAAGACTAATGAAACAACAAATGAAACAAACTACTCTACACTACTGAATTCAACTTCTAACTACTAATAAAAACTAAAAAGAAATTAAAGTAGAAAGAAACTACTTTGCACTGAAAGAAGCTATTCTACGTTAATAAGAAAATGATAAAGACTGCATTATAAACAAGGTTAGTAAATGGTTATGAACATTGTGGAAGAAATGATGAATTTACAGTTTAATTATAAAAGACAAAACAAAATGAAATGAAACCTTAGTCAGTGCAGGGGCCCTCTGCAACTGATCAGGTTATGAGTGCTCAATCAATCTCCAGAAAATGCTTTCGGATATCCATAAAACACATAGTCTTCATATTAAAAACAAAGAATGAGTTTTTCAAAATTACAGAATAGTCGTCTGAGCTTAAAACATGAGGAAATTCGAATTGGTTTTGCGTTCTTTACACAGGTATTTATAGAAAAATTGTACAACTGTTTATAGAGAAAAATAAGCTACAACCAAAAACATGTAGCAAACAGACACATGAAATTCTCTTCTTCGGTTGTTGGAGACATAAATCTAAGGTGATGGATGTTGGATTCGGTTGCACATATGGATGTTGGAGTCCGTGGGTTCAGGAAGTTGTTTCGGATCCCATCACTGTGAAACATGTATAAAACAGAGTCCTGTTTTCCTTTGGTCTCTACGTTTGACTTCTCCTTTGACCGGAGTCTTGCACCATCTTCCTTGTCGACCTGGGCTAGGTGAATAGGACACAATCCATGTCATGATGTTTTCCAAGCTTCCCATGTAGCTAATTTCTCCTTCTGACACCTGGAACCTGTTAAAGCATGGAAGTAGCTATGGAACAATTGATTAGCTACAGAATAGGTTGCGTTCCGTAGCTAAAAGACAAAAACTTATTCAAACAGCAAAACATAAAAGCATAACATGTAAATCACTAAAATTTTCTCCTTAAGGAAATGTATACTGGTTATTGATGATAGGGATGCATTTTCTTCATGGAAAAACAAAGAAAAGGGAGATGAAGAGTTGCTAAGGAAAGGTAGTTTTGAGGCTCAACATACCCCCACTGCAAAACCATTGCATGTCCTTGTGCAATCAAAATTGTGGACTCTCTCTTCCTACTTCATTTGTTTGGATACTTCAGCCAACACATCCAACTTCCTCTTCTTGCTTTTCTTTGCACTGACTGCCATCCTTGGCTTCCTCATGAGAAATATGTACTTGAGGTTAATAAGTGCCCTGTTCAGCTTCTTAGTTTTCTTTTTCAGCTTCCTGTTCTTCTTGTGCCATAATCCCAAGTGTAGCATGGTGTTGTCATGAATAGCTCTAACCAGATTATTTTATTCCCTTAAGGTTTTATTTTCTTTTTGGATGTGCTTGTTCAGAATTTCTAGCTCATAGATCTCTTGTGTGAGAGAGCTATTAAAGTTTCTTGTGTGGTGGTAGGTTTCTCTGGATTAGCTGAAGTCCCTAGGTCTACTAAGGCACTCTTTTTCTCTAATGACTCTATGTAGTCATATATTTGTTGTTGTACCAGATCAATGCCAGGAGAATCTCTACTTGGGTTGCCTTCATAATTCTGTGGAGGAGAGTTCTGTAGAATTTGTTCATATGGAATACTATTAGGGAACTGAACTGGGGTTTCATCCTCTAAATTTATAAACTGGGCCTCTTTTGATTTCATCTTCTTCACCTTGCCTCGGAGTCTGGAACTTCTCACATTTTGGAAACTTATGGTTTCTTCTTTGGTGTCCTTTTCCCTCTTTCCTTTCTCCTTATCTTTCTTGATTTGTTCCTTGATCTTGGTTAGTCTTTCAGAAAGCAGTTGTGCATCCTCTTTAGGTGATGAAGGTTTAGGAATATCCTTATTGATTTCTTCAACCCTTTCTTTCGTTTTTATCTTCTACTTAGTTTTTTTTTTTTTTTTTTTTTTTTTTTATCTTTGTTTTAGGATCCATTTATGTATCATCTTTTTGTGAGGAGCTTCCAATGCTGACATCTCTCCTTCTACTTATTTTAACATGACTTTCCTTAGATAAATCTGGAGCATCTTGGAAGAATTTCCTTAACAAAAAGTCCTCCCATGTATCCCCTACACTTCTCAAATGAAATTCAACTAAAATATTCACTAGTCCATGGTGATATAGAGTGGTTTCTATTGATTCAACTTTCTTTTGGACATTAGTTTCCATTCTTCTCAGATTATTCAAAAGAAAAAAGGGAAGATTGAGGGTTCCATTCTCTAAAAAATTCATTAACAATCGTATGTGATAAACATACATAGACCCAAACCTCCCTTCACATGTAATAAATTTTTGTAGTATTAACAACATGCTACTCCATTTGTTTTTGAGTGCAGAAATTGGAATCCCTTTTCTAAAAACTGAAATGTCCATACCTGGGTTTTTAAGAATCACCTTCCAGGATTCATCATGAAATTCTTTGTTCTTAAACCACCTTTCTCCTATCCTTGGGAGTTTTGTTGCTTTTGCTATGAAGGACTCGATAAATGCAAATTTTATGTCACCTATTTCGACTTCCATTCCATCAAACGACCTGGCAAAGGATTTAGTGTTTTTCTTATGGTAACCGTTGAATTTTTCAATAAAACACAACCAACCAACCTTCTGTAACATTCCCTTCAGCTGTGGATATCCCTCCATGTATTTTACCCCCACAGGTTCAGTTCTAACAATAAGCCCCATAACCTCTGTTCTTGGCTACCCTTCAAAACTACTCTCACTGTCTAAGAAATAGAATGACTGCATATATGGTAATAAGAAGACTGTGTATACAAAAGCAGAATGATTATGGATATGGAAATAGTATGACAGAGTATATGGGAACAAAATGACTGAGAACAGAATGTCTGTGAATATGAAACAAAATGACTGCATATACGAAATATATGGAAACAGAGTAACTGTATATACAAAATGTGTGGAAACAGAGTGACTGTATGCACAAAGTGGCTGCGTAAATATGAGAGAAAAACTTAAGAGTTTTCATGTAATAAATGAACAGTCAGGGTTTGAAGAGTCATATATAGATAGGTCATGTCATTAATCTGACCGTTAACAGGTGTAGCTGTAGAAGTCCAGTTAAGTACAAGTTATGGAGTTTAAAACAGAGATCAGTTATGAAGGAATCATTGGACCATTTGTCATTGAAAATGGAAGATATGGTGGAGACATCGTGGAGGTCAAATCAAATGATGATTAATCAAGGAGACATGTGATCATACATGTTATATAAGCTTATGTTTTTGAATTGCTTTTTGAAATAAATTTTTGTTTTTACCTTTGGAAACTTACCTTCCACTTGCTAATATTTTGATGTTTGTTCCACAGGTGCTTTAGGCATGATTGGTCTTCAAAGTTGATTTTTCTTCAATTACCTGCATATAAGATTTTATTATGAACTGACCACTTGTGTTTGGACTGATAATCAAACTGTTGTTGCATAATTAGATTAGACGCAAAACAAGATCAGCTACAGAACGGAATCAATTGCAGAATGTGGAAACAACTGTAGAATGTGAAATAGAAAGTAAAATATGGCTTATGAACGAATGAAATGGAAATGGTTGTGTAAGTGAAAATATGACAATATGATAAATGAAAATGGAGATGAAAGAAATGCTGGAAAAGAAAAATTTATTGGTGACATATGGCAAATGGAGTGAAGTGAAACTGTAAAATTAAAACAGAGTGAAATGAGATGAGACAATGAATTTTGCAGAATGCAGAGTGACTATGGATTTTCGTCACCATTTTTTCAGAAAAGAAATGGAAAATATAGGGTGTCAGAAACTTCTGATTTTCACCCTGTATTTTTTGTATAAGCATGCCAATCAGTGATTGGTTTTCAACCATATACAATTTTTACGAAAAATAAAGATTAAGTTGGTGGAGAAGAAGAATTCTTCTTCACTAAATTCATTTCAGAATTGTTCTGGAAGATCTTGATGAACTTCTCCTTTGAGATTGGTTTTTGATATATTTTCAATCTATGACCATTCACAAGAAGAGGAGTTTGACTTTCATCTATTGTTCTAATCCTCACTGCTCCATTACTGAAGACTTTTTCAATCTCATATGGCCCAAGCCAATGAGTTTGAAACTTCCCTTGAAAATCTTTAAACTTTGAGTCAAATAACAGTGCCCAATCTCCCTCTTGAAACCTCTTGTCCTTGATGTATTTGTCATGCCATTTAGGCCTCTGTTGTTGGACTAAACTAGTCCTTTGAACTACCTCTTGTCTGATTTCATCAAGTTCATTTAATTGCTCCAGTCTATGCTTTTGAGCCTCTGATAAATCCATCTCCAATTGGACTGCCATCTTGAAAGTTCTGATTTGGAACTCTATAGGGAATAAGACTTATTTCCCATAAACAAATTCATAGGGTGAATGTCCCATTGTGTTCCTCCATGTAGTTCTATAGACCCATAAGGCTTCAAGAAACCTTTCTGCCCAATCTCTTCTATGTAGATGCACAATTTTGGGGGGGATTCCTTCAATCACTTTATTTGTAGACTCCATTTGACCATTTGCTTGTGGATGATAGGGAGTAGATTTCCTATGATTGATCTTGTACTCCTCCATAAGCGTTTCCATAATGTTGGATGTGAATTGATATCCTTAATTTGTCATAATTTCTCTTGGAACACCAAAATGAGTGAAGATGTCCTCAAAAAGCAAATTAACCACAGATTTTTCGTTAGCAAAAAGTAATGCTTTGGCTTCTACCCAATTGGTGACATAATCAGTGCATACCAATATATACTTTTTCTGCTTAGATGGAGGATTAATTGGTCCAATAAATTCTAAAGAGAAATTTTCAAAGGGTTCGATAAGTACATGAGTTTGTAATGGAATTTCATTTGAGGGAGCAGGTTTTCCTACCCTTTGGCAGCTGCCACACCTTCTAACATATTCTTTAGCATCTTTGAAGATGGATGGCTAATAATATCCTATAGAAAGGATTTTATAGGTTGTCCTCTTGTCAGCGAAGTGTCCACCACATAGCTCATCATGACATGCTTTGAGAATATCATACATTTCATCTTCTCGGACACATCTTCTGATCATAAGATCTGGCCCTATTTTATACAATTCGTTAGTGATCCATGAATATCTTGCACTTTCTTGAATAATCTTTCTTTTCTCTCTAGGAAACAAATGTGAAGATAACTTCCCTGTAACCAAGTAATTAGCAACATCTGCAAACCAAGGAGTTTGAGTAGTTACCACAAAAAGACATTCATCAGGAAACTTATCTTCAATTAGAGAGTCTTCTTTGATATTCTGAATCTTGGACAAGAAATCAGCAATTGTGTTTTGTTTTCCAGATCTATCTAGCACAGTAATGTTGAATTCTTGCAAATGTAGAAGCCATCTTGTAACTCTACCATTAGTAATAGGTTTATTCATAAAATATCTAATTGTAGAGTGATCTGTATGAAAAAAGGTTTTATAGCCTATTATATAGTGTCTAAACTTATTAATTGCATGAACAACAACTAAAAATTCCTTTTCAGTCACAGTGTAATTCAACTCAGTGGGAGTCAAATTCTTACTTGTATAGTAAATGGCATAAGGAATCAAATCTTTTTGTCCCAATACAACTCCTAGAGCTGTATCTGAAGCATTTGTGGAAATATGGAAAGGAAGTTTCCAATTTGGACCTCTTAAAATAGGTGCTTCAAAAATTTTTGTTTTCAAGGTTATAAATGCTAGTTGGCAATCAGGATTCCAACTAAATTCACAATATTTTGTAAGTAATTTGAAGAGTGGAGATGCTATTTTAGTGAAGTTTTCTATAAACCTTCTATAGTATCCTGTAAATCCTAGAAAACTTCTAACATCATTTTGGCAATTTGGAATTGATAACTTAGAGATGACTTCAACTTTAGATTTGTCAACTTTAATCCCATCTCCTGAATTGTGATGTCCTAAAACAATACCTTCTGTAAACATCATAAAACATTTTTCATGGCTTAGTGAAAGATTTGTTTCCTTACATCTTTTAAGAACTTTTTCCAAAATTTCCAAAGCTTCTTCAAATGTGTTTCCATAGACTGTAAAATCATCCATATATACCTCTACAAAATCATGTATTAGATCAAAAAAAATTCCTAGTACTACTGTTTGGAATGTTGCAGGAGCATTACGTAACCCAAAAGGAAGTACTCAGTAGGCAAAAGTTCCCCATGGACAAGTAAATGTGGTTTTATCCTGATCCTCAGGTGCTACCTGAATTTGATTATGACCACTAAAACCATCCAAGAATGAGAAATACTTCTTACCTGCTAATGTATTTAATACTTGATCTATAAAGGGTAAAGGAAAGTGATCTTTAAGGGTTGGTTTATTCAATTCTTGATAATCAATGCACACCCTCCATTTACCATTCTTTTTAGGCACAATTACCAAAGAAGAAACCCATTGGCTATCTGAAATTGGGTAAATGAAGTTTATATTGGGTAATTTTTGGAGCTCTTCTTTTAAAATTTCCCTAAGATTTGGATTCATTCTTCTTTGAGGTTGTCTGATTGGTCTACTGTTTTCCTCAATATAGATATGATGGATACAAGTCTTAGGATCAATGCCTTTCATGTTGGTGTACTCCCATGCAAATGCAATAGAATGTTTTTGTAATGTTTTGGTTAGCTCTTCTTGTTGTAGTTTTTCCAAGTTTTTGTTTATGTTCAATGTCCTACCTGGAAAAATTTCAATTGTAGAGCTACCAAACTCTTCCATAGAATAGAGAGACATTTGCCTAGATTTTTCTTGAAACTGTGCATGATCATATTATGAAGATGTTTCAAAATTTTCCAATGTATTCAAAATTTGTCTATCTTTACTAATTTCTGACATAGTAAAGAGAGGTTGAATATCATCTTCATCATCAATTCATTCCTCGTCATATATTTCTATGATTGTTTTTTCTTGAGGATACAAAGTAAATTTCTTTGTTGAATTACCATCAGAAATATACATGTCACCAGATCTACAACTAATAAAAGTATCAGTTGTAGCCAACCCAAGCCTTCCTATTATGAATGGGTGTCCTCCTAGATTATTCTTGGGAGTTAAAATCATGAAATCAACAGGATATTCCCAAGAATCTAAAGAGATTGAGATATCTTCTAGCACACCATATGGTTCGATTACTGATCTATCTGCAAGTCCACTAAGGTAGGTGTGTAAAGAAGATTAGGAAGTTTAAGCTGCTCCATAGTTTGTCTACTCATGATGTTTAGTGTTACCCCCAAGTCAATCAATGTGTTTGGAATTTCGATTCCATTTATACGTGTCTTGACAATTGGACTTCCTAGATCCACATATTTCTGCATGGAAATCTTTCCCATCATTATGTATGTTATCTTTCCTACCAAGTGAATTCTTTTTGTTTCTTTTGATCTTCTTCTTGGTCTTTTGATGCTCAACTCCTTTATTGTTTTGGCTAGAATGAGAATTTCTCTAATGGCTTGTAACAAAGAGATTTTGATACAAACATTCTTAAATTCATCTAGAAAATCATAATTGGGCAACGAGATCTATTTTTCTACCCCTCTATCAATTTGTAGTCTCTCAGGAAAAGGAGGTGTAGAAGTAGATGCTAGTTGCTCAATGATAGGAGTTGTGTTCACTGGTTCTTTTTTTTTTCTTTTTCAATGTTTTGGTTTTGGAGAGATGTTTCCTCAAAAAATTTATTGACTTTTAGAGAATCTTCCTCAGAAGTGTCTTGTTCTTGAATAACTACATAAGGTCTTTCCTTTTCTAATATCCTACCAGATCTTAGTTGAATATCATTAAGATATAGTGGAGTAATCATGTAAGTTGGAAATTGTTGTCCTTCTACCATGTAAGCATTCTGAGGGTTTTTATTATTGGGGTTTGGTAATGATTGGGCTGGTAGCTGATTTGGTTTCTGCTGAAATGGAAATAAGAGTTGAGGATTTTGACTTTGTTATGGAGGTTGTTGTGGAAATGGTAATGAAAGTTGAGGATTCTGATTTTGAAGTTGTGGTTGCTGACTTTGTTGCTGATTTTGTGGGGGAGGATAATTCTGATAAGATGGATGATATTGATAATATTGAGCAAATCTCCCATAAGGATTCTGTACCCCTTGTGCCCACGGTTGAGATTGATACTGAGATTGAGGTTGAAGCCAAGGTTGCTTCCAAGAATTCTAGTTTGGTGGGGGATGAATATACATTGGATTGTTAAATCCCTAATTTTGTGGCCCCTGCCAAGGTCTTCCTGCAACAAAACAGAGAGGTTTTGCAAAATTTGGGACTGTTTCCTCTTGAAAGACAACCTTAAGACCTGGGATTGAAGGACAACCCTTGGTCTCATGACTTTTTGAACAAACCATACAAGTTTCTACAATTTTTGCTTCTAAAGGGCATTCCATTAGAGCATGTTTTTTTCTACATTTTGGACAAAAAATGGCTAAAGCATCAACCTCTTCTTTCTACTTGTTTTGAATTTTAAGGGTGCCTAGTTGCTCACTAAGGCTCCCTAGAATGTCAGTTTTAAACTCATCAAACATATTGCCAATTTCTGCCATGCTTACAGATCCAGTTGCAAATTTGTTTGTTCTAACAAGAGGAGGATCTCTCGGCCCTTTCCCTGTTTTAGATTTCCCTCTTAAGAGATGAACACATAGTTCTCCTATGTCACTCAATGGAAGTTGAGAGATATATCCCTTCCCCATCATGTTAAGGATATCTATCCACTCATCTCTAATGGCCTTTAACAAAAGAGATTTCAAAGTTTCTTCATCTAAATTGTTCATATTTGCTCTTTTCAAATTATAGTTGAATCTCTCAATCAAATCTTCTAAGTTTTCATCCTCTCTTTGCATCATTTTGAACACCTCATCTTTATGATTAGTAGGCATACAATAATCCAAGTATCTATCCAAAAATTCTTGTTTCATGTCATTCCACGTTCTAATGGATTGAGTGACTAACCCCATGAACCATTTCAAAGCGGCCCCTTTTAGTGTTGAAGGAGACAATTTGAGTTTTTGAGAGTCTTCTATATAGTCATAAGTTCTGCACAAGACTTCAAACTCAAACAAAAATGTTTCAGGGTCCTCACTTCTCAACCCATAGAAATTTGGAAGGACATATGGTGAGATATTTTTCATTGTGGTATGTGTTTCCTAATCCATTATAGGGAATCCAAAAGAGTTATCTACTTCCCTATTACCTCTGCCTCCTCCATTATTTCCTCTACCTCCTCCATTGTTTCCTCTACCTCTCCCTCTACCCCCTCCTCCAAACAATGAGAATTCTCCATCTTGTTCTTCCTCTACCATAATAGTTTATTCAGAGTCAGTATAGGGCTCAGCCTGCAAGGTTATTCCCTCCTCCTCTGGTTCTTCTATTAATGGACTATGGGAGAGAGTTTCTACTTTTTCTTCCTCACTAGGTATTCCTAATTCTTCAACTACAATAGGCTCTCCTGTGGAGGTGAAAAAGGTTATCCTTGCTATTGGAGATTCAAAATTTTTCTCTCCTAGGACTGTTTTGGTAGATGAAGTAGGAGAATCATCTGATTGAGTTTCTACCCCTTGAATTCTAGGAATCCTATGGCTGGGAGTATGAGTCTAGGATGGAGGTGTGTCTTTTCTAACTCTTGGTGGAGTAGGTGGAGTTGTGGGAATTGAACTTCTACCCCTAGTTATAAATCTACCCCTAGATTCTCTTTCTCTATGCATGTAATTGTTTTGTTTTGTTTTTTTTTTATTAATGTAAGAGATAAGGCTACCTAGTTACACTTCCCCAGAAATGACAGAATTGTTTTTGTCAATTTAGTGTCCTAAATTGCTCTACATAAATTACCAATGCAGGTATCGTAAACTGATGAAGTGTAGTGCACTATATGTGCTAGATGACCCTTCTTACTTCATTGTTTTTTATTTTTATGTTGTTTTAGTGGTTTTTGATCCTTTAATCCCTAATGATTTACAATGTACTTAACAAAATCTTAAATCTAACTTCTGTAAATACTGCTAAGATCTTAAAGAAATGAGAACTAAAAGAGCCTAAGTAAGATTTGGAAGCAAAGTTTAATCAAGAAATAAAAACATAGTTTCTATCTTCAATCATATCATTATTTCCAAATCATGAGATACAAACTAAAAAGTAAAATTGCAACTACTGTCTATTCAATTACAGAAACAAGACTAAATGGAATACTGAAACCTGAAAGTGAAAATGCAACTATTATCTATTCTATTAAAATTAAATGAAAAACAGAAAATGAAATTGCAACTAATCTACTATGGAAACATAACTATATGAAATACTAAGACTGAAAATGAAATTGCAACTAATCTACTATGGAAACAGAACTAAATGAAGTGCTTATCTACTCTGCCTCTCAATTTTGGGAGAAAAACCTCCTTGTGATGGCATTTTGAGGAATTTTGTACTTCATTATTCTAAGAAAATAAATGCAAAAATGCAGAAAAGACTCATTGCATGAATGGAGTATTCAACCGCTTAGTTTAAGATGAATTATCAACTAGAAGGGCTTTTTAGAAATATTCATCTACACCATGAGTCAATAAACTAGTAACAAAATGGCAAGAATTGTAGTAGCACTGATCAGCCTAATTGAAAGCCTAAAGACTAATGAAACAAACTACTCTACACTACTGAATTCAACTTCTAACTACTGATAAAAACTAAAAAGAAATTAAAGTAGAAAGAAACTACTCTGCACTGAACGAAGCTATTCTGCGTTAATAAGAAAATGATAAAGACTGCATTATAAATAAGGTTAGTAAATGGTTATGAACACTATGGAAGAAATGATGAATTTATAGTTTAATTATAAAAGACAAAACAAAATGAAATGAAACCTTAGTCAGTGCAGGGGCCCTCTGCAACTGATCAGGTTATGAGTGCTCAATCAATCTCCAGAAAACACTTTCAGATATCCATAAAACACACGGTCTTCATATTAAAAATAGAGAATGAGTTTTTCAAAATTACAGAATAGTAGTCTGAGCTTAATACATGAGGAAATTCAAACTAGTTTTGCATTCTTTACACAAGTATTTATAGAAAAATTATATAATTGTTTATGGAGAAAAATAAGCTACAACCAAAAACACGTAGCAGACAGGCACACGAAGTTCTCTTCCTCGGCTTCTGGAGACATAAATCTAAGTTGATGGTTGTTGGATTCGATTACACAGATGGCTGCTAGATTCCGTGGGTTTAGGAAGTTGTTTTGGATCCCATCACTGTGAAACGTGTACAAAACAGAGTCTTGTTTGCCTTTGGTATCTACATTTGACTTCTCCTTTGACCGGAGTCTTGTACCATCTTCATTGTCGACCTGGGCTAGCTGAATAGGACACTATCCATGTCATGATATTTTCCAAGCTGCCCATGTAGATAGTTTCTCCTTCTGACACCTGGAACCTGTTAAAGCATGGAAGTAGCTGCGGAACAACCGATTAGCTGCAGAATAGGTTGCGTTCCTTAGCTAAAAGACAAAAACTTATTCAAACAGCAAAAAATAAAAGCATAACATGTAAATCACTAAAATGTTCTCCTTAAGGAAATGTATACTGGTTATTGATGATAGGGATGCATTTTCTTCATGGAAAAACAAAGAAAATGGAGGAGAAGAGTTGCTAAGGAAAGGGTAGTTTGAGGCTCAACAAGCCATGTGATTAGGGAGTCTCTTCTTAGCACTTGACATATCAAATGTTATAACAATATATTTTTTTCAGATCCAATACTCCAATCACAGTGAGAAATGCACTCATTTGTGCAGGACACGATTGGAGTACCTCTAACGCTGACATCGCACAAGGGCTCTAAGCCAAATCTTTGGCAATACAGTAGTTATGAGCATCCCTAATGTTGGGAATAACAGTCGAACATTTTTTAGAGCCTTTCTGCATATGAGCTATAGGCTCAACTATGGGCCTTTCGATATGGAGTGGCTCTAGAATATCAGAAGCAACCTTATCCTTATAAGGTTTTGGCTCACAATAATAATGTGATCTTGTAGCAACATCAACATGAGACCTCACCATATATACATTTGATGTGGATTCCCCTTCTTGGTTGGCCCCCTATGGGGGTTCTAGTACCAACATTACCGTCAGCAAGCATTTTTTGTCCTTAGGGAAAAGGCTTAGTCAACACAACTTGGGAACTCAAAGAAATCTTCTGAGCTAATAAGCATTGAGCATCCTGAATCCTAGGGAAAATATGGGTAATATGATCCCCACTGCATAAATTGCATGGGAACTTTAATTTATTTTTCAATTCCTTCTTTCCCTCTCCAGTATCATTATTAGACTTGTTCACATTCCCCTTCCCAGCCTTATCTTTCTTCTCACCACATCCATTCTTCCCATCAAATTGTTGGTCTCCTTTGGGGTTTGAATATTAGAAAACATTAACTATTAAACGTTGGGAAGGCATAGCCACTGACGGTGAAACCTGCACTGGAGAAGCAAGTTGTAAAGATAATTGTTGCAATTGACTCAATAGGTTAGCATACTACTATCGATCAAGCCTGCATGGGGTCTTGGATTAGGTTTGGCTAAATCGATCTTCGATCATAGAGCATCAGGAAAAATATTATAAAGGACTCCAGACTAAGAATATATGAGTTCTAATTGGTGGGCTCTAAAGATGGCCAATACTTCAGTGAACACTCCAGAGAATGACTCATCCTTAGAAATTTCTGGCTACAAATATTTCAAAAACCATTCGAGAAGGAACTCATCATGGATATAGGCCTTAATCAACCACTTCCTCCCGTGCCACTCTTGGATGTGGTCAGAAATATGAGTTTCTTTATCTTGTTCAAAACTGGCTATATGTTTAGTTCCAACATCATATTGGATAGCCAACTGAAAATGGTCTAAAAACATAGTAGTCAGTTCGTCAAATGTAGCAAAGGCACCCACTCTAAGCTCAATATACCATTTTGCAGTGTTTCCAGTTAGGGTGCATTGGAATAATCTCAACCTGATCAAATCATCAATCAAGGAGTTCGAGGAGAACCATAAATGGAACGTGGTTATATGATCAATTAGATCCTCCCAAGAATTCCCTTCAAATTTAGGAATATCAGAAGGAAGTATGGTAGGGACCAGAGGTGAAGCTAGATTGTATCAAATCAGATCATTTTCCATCTTTGAAAGATCTAGCAAGTTCAAAGTTACGAGGAAATGGTAACCGCGGAGGAGCAAGAGAATTCCACCCACCAAGAGAAGAATTTCTAATATTTTGAAAAGAGTATCCTGGATTTGGAGAGGCACCAGGTTTCAAGAGTTTACTCGTCGAAGGATTTGAACCATAAGGAAATCATTATGGCATAGAATTATTTGCGGGGCATCCACTCCATGTCGCAGGGTTACCATACATAGGATAGTTTCCTCCTAACAGGATAATGAAAGAATGGGATAACCCATGATAAGGATTCCATGCACTAGCCAGTGGAGGAAAGACTTGTGAGGTCCCAGTAGTGTTGACCAAATAAATGGAGTAAATTCCCAACCCCTAAATCACTAATGGAAGGATTTGGCCATCCCTGTCCTCCATGGAAGGAGTAATATTTCGAGCCTATCCTAAGTTCAAAGTTGGATTGGAAGGAGGGACATGACCACTTCAAAAAGAAAAACCCTGAAAAGATGTTGAATCAATTGGCATAGAAGCCATATATGTGGAAAAAACATATGGTACAGTTGAAGGAACCGGGGGAATCCCACTATGTGGCATCTCGAAAGGATAGGCACCAGCGAAAGGAGTGGAGGGTTGGGTGCCCCCACTCGGACCTGGAATGGAGGTACAACCAATCACCATTGTACTAGGTGTAACAGTATAAATATCAATAATACCCCCTCTTGCAACTGAAGGAGGGGTCTGCACACCAGAAGTATTAGTAGCCATACTTACATCACTAACATTGGCCATCTGGAAAAAAGAAGGAGAGTGAACAGGGTTTTTCGTCCTGTGAGTTAGGGTACCCACATATGATACAACGTATAGAAGATGATAAGGAATGGGTGTCAATGGAGTCATGGAGGACTTAGGGACATCTTCAATATCAATTTGGTCTTCTGATTGGAAGAGCACCCTAGCAAGGACTAGAGGTTTCATCCAAACTATGAACTACAATAGGTTCACCTTGTGAAATAAGAGCCCCTAAAGCTAGATTAATCTCAGATGTGTCAACTGCTATTGGTTGAAAATCACCAATAAAACTACTCCTACGCATTGTAGATGAAGGCTCAACATTCGTAGGTGAAAGCCCACAGAGCCTCCTAGATCGACGAACTTGTCAATCAACCACTTTTAAAAGTTAAGAGAACTTTTTAAAGACTCAAAAAATAAAATATTATAAAAGCGAAGATAAGGACCTTTCAAGGATAGTTTGGGATAATTATGGCCTAATCCTACCAGTGAAGGTATCAAAAATAATTATGATGATCTCCATAAAATAGCATTTATCGGTGTAAGTACCCAAGCTTCGCAATGACACCCTCCATAAGTACTATGAAAGTGATACAATGTATGTCTCAGGTAACACGGTTATTCCCCCCCATAGTCACCTATGTGGTGCCTAGGATAGGCAAATAAGGTTAGCAATTCGTAATCAGAAGCCGAGCAGAACAATCACAAGAGTGGGATCCAACAAGTAGGAGAGTGGGTATCTCTCTTCCCTTGTATTCATTTGTCTCTGTGCTTAATTCATGTGTTAGAAGAGCTTTCTCGGACAGCTTAATGAGACTGGATTTGCACTCTTTAATCAAATTCTATGTTTCAAGTTAGAGTGTCCTTGGAAAGCTTACTCTCCACACACCTATTCCAAGTCCCTAAATGCCCTAAACTAATTGATGTATCTATGAAAAAAGAAAAATCTAGTTCATTTTAGATTGAGCACTTGATTTTATTGGTTGTTATTTAGGTCACAAGTAGCGGAAATGAAACATATGATGTTCTGATTCAAAAAGAAACAAATAGAAAACTAGGCTACATGTAAATGCAACTTCTTTTTCTTCGATGAAAAGTAATCTCTACAGGGTTCGACAAGAAATCTATGAAAGAAAAAACTCTCATTTTTTTCTTTTAAACACACTCATACATTAATCATCTATCGAAAGAGACTAAAAAATGCCTAAAATTCAAACTACCTTAATGCATACTAGAATGCCTAAATGAAAGATTCTATGGAATGCTCTAAACAAACAAATGTGCTCTTTTAATATCCTAAATTCAAAATTTAACCAAACAAGGAGAAACAAATATCCAATAAAAATATCTCCCAAGTGAAGCAAATTCCAACCTCAAACAAAGATTCACACACTTGTTGATAAAAAAATAGATCAAAAAACCAAAAAACAAAGGAAATATAAGGAAAAAAAAATGTTTTTCTTAAAGAACTTCGAATAAAAGTTTCAAGATGGCAAAGCAATAAATCACCTCAAGATAAAAATGAAGCGAAAATAACCAAAGTTCACCAGCCATAAATGGTCAACGAGACAATAAGACCAAAGTGACAAAGAGATAAAAAACACTTGAACAAACTCATCTAAAGAACACATAAAATATTCAACAAACAAAATATTTCAGAGGACCAAAGTCTTTCACTGTACCAAAATTGCAAAGACCTTTCTCAAATAATCCAAAAAGAAACTCAATGGGCCAACTTCAAGAATGCAAAATGAAGCAATGAAAAAATTGGATTATAAGGTGAGTTGAGAATCAACTCACCGTTCCGAAGGCATAGAATTGTTAGACACATTTCCAAAAGGTCTAAAATCCAAACTAATAATGAAAAACTCCAAAAAATTGCAAACCCTAGGCTGACAAAATATTTTTGAAAACTAAGACAAAGAAATTAACACCAACAAGCAACAAGATCATTCTAGACTGTAAATGTCCCTAAAAGAGTAGGAAAACCAGGCTACTCCCCCAACTGAAGGAAAAAAATTGCAAAAATTCAAAATTTCCTAAATATACGCAACTATGTATAAGAAGAGTCGTGTGTACATGCGACTATTTCTAAAGAAACAAGTGTATATGTGGGTTTCTTTGGAAGAAATTGCATGTGTATGTGACTATATAAAAACAAAGCACGTATACGTAGAAAAATAGGGAAAAATAAAAATTACAGGCCTGATCTAGGAGATCAGACTAATTGCCTAGACTGCAAATGAGTCAATAATACTAAAAAACTCAAAAACAAGAAATAAAATCCCAGTTCAAGGACAAAGCAACCCTTCTAGGAAATATGAGACGGTATTCCCTAGTATGGTCGCCAATTCTGTCAGTGAGGAAAACTTCCCTAAGGTAAGTGTTGACAACCTCAACAATTCGAAGGTAGACAATCAACAAGAAGCATACATTCAAGCAAGAAAACTACAAAAATTACTAAAGTTGGGTTTGAGAGAAGTACCCGTAGGTCCTACATTTGATGTTGATCCCGTAGGGTCCAAACCCTCTACTTCCTCCAAATTGATCAGGCCTGCAACAAAATTTAGAGAAGAATACACATAGAAATTAGTCCAAAGTGTGTGCATAATAAACATGTTAGATCATGAATCATCAACATATAAATCATGATATATTAGTCATTAATCATAAAAAAAGTGATATCATAACATTCCGAGAACAAGATAGAGCTTCTTTATTGATATTAAAAAATAGGAGTGGAAGAGTAAAAATTGATCTAACCACGGTACCAATGAAACCTTCCTCCGGATCCATCCATCCTAAGCTTCCAAGAACACCTTTCAAGCATGTGAAAAAGGATGTCATATAATGGAAAATGAACATATCTACAAGGAAACAAGGGTTTCTTATGACTGTGAGTGCAGGAGGCATGGGGAAAATCAAACTTGCTCTAGGGACAAAAGGGCTGTAATGTTGATATCCTATCTCCTATGATTTAGGCCTTCCCATGAGGTGTATAAATACCACCAAAAATCAGTTGATTAAGTTAGGCCACGGGCTCCTGTGAATGGGATTTCTATGTACGTGGGTTCTATATTATGGTACGCACGTGTGTACATGCTATTTAAGGGAAGAGTCTCATATAAAATTGAAAATATTATTTTTTTAATAAATTATCAAGTCTGAATAGGAAAGGGCTGCCTAAGGCCATATTAGAGCATCATAACTACAAGAGTGATGAATGATGCTATACATATGTCCCCTAATTGTTATAGACATATTTGGGCACTGCAACCCCAATCATATATGTCAATAAACCAAGGGCTCTTTAACCCCTAAAAGTGTTGTTTCATACCCTAAAGGATCATGGTCAACTGATTACATCATTTCCCAAAAGTTTCACCTGAAAAACTACTCAAAACTAGCAAAAACTGGACCATACTGACTTCTCCATGGTCAAGGCGCAATGCATATTGGCTGCTACACTAGCCAGGTGTGATGCATACTGAAAGAGCCTTCTGTGGGGTGCGATGAGCAAGAAGAGACAAATGGTAAAGACAATTTGCTAAGTGGATGCTCATGGAATCTTCTAGAAACTTCTCCTATGACACTTGGCTCTCTGAATTCACCCATGATGAGTAAGAGATCAAAGAAATCTCCAAGTGGAACCAAGAACTATTAGTGGAATGAAACTAATCAAAAACCCAGAGCTGACTCACCCCCTTGCAAGACATCTATATATGGATCCCTCATATGAGAGATTTGGGGGCTGGAATTTTGTAATTTGCAAGGAAGTGTTGTTGGTTTCTCTTTGAGAAGGAACATTGTATTGTTGGGTGATCTTACTTTTCATGAGGTGAAGAGGGCTTTCATGCTGGGAGGATGATGCTGGATCAGACAGCTAGACTGTAATCCTCTCTTCTACTATTAATAAAGTTATTTGAGTTTTCCTCCATATACTTGTGTATTTGTGAATCTTGCTATTTGTGAATGCAATTGTATGGTTTATGTATTTCTGATTGTGCATTGTTTATGGTATTATAGATCTCTATGCTTTGATGGTGTTTTGTTGCTTTGCCTTTATAGGTATTCTCTAAAGCGAGACAAGTAGGAAAGGAGTGGAAAGCTCTATCAAGGGAGAGAGGAAACAAGTAAGGAGCCAAGCGAAAGATTCAAGTTGGTACTCTTTGCTTCTCTCTTATCTATCATACATAAAGGAAATCACAAGTTACTTTGATTGTTTGTTTCTAAGATAGCTACCCGAGTTAGTGGGACTAGCAGATCGAAAAGACACTAGTTTTCCTGGAAACAAAATGGTGACTCCATTGGGGAGTGATTAGTTAGTTAGTTAGTTTGTTATTGTTGTTTGCTTTATAAACTATAGACAGAGCCTGAAGTTAAGCCAGCTAGCCTTCGAACTGATCTTTCTATGCAAGTGCAAATTAGATCAACACTGCTTCATTCAATCTCTAGGTTGGTTTATGAACTGAACATCTGACTTGCAAATACTCTAAGTGCCCTAGTGGTAGCTCCTTAACCTCGTAAGATCATACCCCTATACTTTTTTTTACTATCTATCATAGCTTAGTTGAAATTACTAAACTTAGCTACAAATTTTGAGCACAAACCAAACTCAGTTTCATTCCCTAGCCCATCGCACTATCTGTAACTGGCAGCCTGTACGCATCGCACCTCCTGTGTGTTGCAGGTGAGATGCATCCCTGTTTCAGGTGTGATGATTGAATGATACTATTTTCCTCCTTGGAATTTGGTTTTTTCTTCTTGTTTTCAGCTCTATTCAATAGTTTTGCTGCTCGTGATTAGTATCTCATTGCTAAAGCCTTCTTCCTTTATATTATTCAGCCTTCATTGATCAGAATTTGTGAATGTTTTTTTTATTTACTTTTCATCAGTTATAGTCCTCCTTTGTCAAGAGTAGCTTAATCGAACTGTCGTATTTTGATTCAAAAGTGTCGTAACTATTGTTTTGAGTCAAAAAGAAGAGTGTCGCAAAGTCTTCCTCTTCTAGATAGTTGATTGTACTTTTGTCATTGTATTTGATTCGAATTTTCAATATTTGAAGTGTCAAAAGCAATTTTCCATTTGAAATCGAAAGTGTCGTTTTAGTCTTCCTTTCATTTTGAAAAGAAATTGTTGAAGTGTCGCTTTGAAGAAAATAGTTTAGATCTGTACTTAGTTTTCCTTTTTGGCATTCTCACATTAAGGAAATGGAAAAATAAATACATTCATGTGCATTTGCATTTAGACTGCATGCGGAAAATGATTTAGGAAAAGTGCATTTAGTGTGTGCTCTTTGCTCTCTGTTGAAAGAATCGTACTCTTCTTTCCTTAGTAGCTAGTATTTTCATTGCTAAAAGAAAACAAACGACTGTTTATCATTTTAGATTACATATGTAGGAATTTTACATCTACATCACGTGGTTAACCTTGAAAGACAAACTTCTAAGAATGATAAACTCTAAAATAAACCTCAATGAACATAAAAACACTTTGGAACCTAACGCAACACATATAGAAGTCTAGGCTAGAGACATGTTTCGACGTCGTAAAACCTGGTAACTATAATTTTCATTGAAGGTTGGGTGATTCCTCCTCTTTGATATGACAAGTACCAGTATGGACTTGTGCTCCTCGTACCGTTGAGTATATATTGGGAGACCACAATAGGTTGATATCCTTTATCCTTAGGAAGCCATGTCTGCTGCCCTATCGATCGCAATTCACTGAACACATCATTCGGGAAGATTGACTACCGTACATAAAGTCCTTGGTAATTTCTCTTTAATTTACCACCAAGCTGTATATTGTAGTTTTGCGATTGGTTTGGTAATCCCTCTGTCTAGATTTCCAGAGTAGTCACTTTCGTTCCTTTTCGACTCCCTAAAAGAAAAGGTCCATCTGAGCACTTGTCATTTCAAGCTCATTAAAAATCGAAGACAACTAGAGTCACCTTTAGCTTTTTCTTGACTCTTAAAAATTGAAAAAGTAAGTTGTGTCAAATCATCATAAAATTTATTTAATTCAGAATAACCTTTTCCCTTTAATTTTTGAGTTGATTAAGTAATCTGCAATCGTGGAAGAAAGTCAATCAAAACCCCATTGTTTGCGGAGACTATCAAGTCAACCATCTTTGAATCTAGAAACGAAACCATTCCAGGCAAAATAGTCTCGTTTAACTGAGTCGAATTCTCCTGATCTATTTGAAACTTGTGTTTCAACATCATCAGAGACTCCAGTTACTCCAATTATTTTTGGTACATCTGCCTTTACAGAATAAGTTCTGCGGTTACAAGAGGACATTATAACTAATCATAGTGTAACAGTAAACACTTCTATCCCTAAACCAGCTCCATCTATGGCTGATCCAGAAACATCTGGAATTTGAATTCCAGAATTCAGAAGGTGTCAACCCTTCCAGTGTCTATTACTGCAGAAGCTATACCTTCTTCGGCTCCGGAAATATTTTACGGACTTGATGGTCTACCTCTTCCACCTGGACTGATTGCTATAGAAGAGATTGTAGAGGATCTTCCATCTAGTACCCCATTGCATTTTGGAACTGGGATCCACTTATATCCTTCTACTACAGAAGTTAGTTCTTTTAATCGCCCTTCATCGCAAGTTCCTGTTGAATCGCTAGGAAATATTTTGGATAGACTAAATATGTTTGAACAACCATCAACATCTAGGATGGTATCATCTAATACAATGACAACATAACCTCTTGCTGCTACTTCGACAATGTTTGTTGGTATACCATCTGTCCCAACTAGTTATCAAGCGCTAGACGGAGTCCACCCAGGGACTGTTTTGACAACATGGTCTATTCCTATTTGTTCACTCGGAATCTTATATGGCATTTCTTATGTTGAAACTCAGCAAATTGATCCTTCACATTAGTATCAATTTGGGCAGTCTAGTCTCCAAAGACCAGTCTATCCTTTGAACACTAGATTACCGCCATATGGGGGGCAATATGCATTTTCATTGTTCCCTCCTGTAGAACAACCATATGAGAGTTCACAACAGAATTCAGGTCAAACTGGAATTACATCCAGTGGTTGGGTACCAATATTGCCTCAACAGCTAAGAGTTGCATATTCAATGCAACCAAATTAACCTGTGTCGAACATTCCCACTACACCTTCTATTGTGACTATGTCGCAAGTACAAGAATAGCCTATTGTATGTCAACCTCAAGTCTCTCATATCGTAATACAACAACCTCTTGTCTCAACAACTCAATCAAAACCTCATATTAGTGCCTCCTTAACTGGAGGGACTCAAGCTCAAATGGGTACTATCACCCTTCATCTTGGTCGAACATCCAGTGTTGGACAACAGAAAATGTTCCAACAACCATGGCTGGTACAATATCGACAACCACAATTCCAGCAAGCTTACCGAGGACCTGAGCAACAAAGCTTTGCGGGTAATGGGCAACCATATTTTCAAAATGGTTACCAACAATCATATTATATTGGTTATGCCCATCAACCTTATCAAAGTTATCAGCATCAGATACATTATGCTGGTATGCAAATACATACTGCTCAGGCAATCTCATCTTACCCTGGGTATGCTTGCCAAACCTGAATCAATAGTTGCCTTTTGCAGCAAATTTAGAATTACTAGATCTGAACCGGCTGACAAAAGATCCGATTGCTTATGCCCCTTGGTGGCAAGTGATTCCTCATAAAATTCCTTCCGATATTCCTAAATTCAATGGAAATTCGAGTGAAGATCCATCAAATCACGTAATGACTTTTCATTTATCGTGTTCATCTAACACCCTTAATGATGATTCGATTAGGCTTCACCTTTTTCAGCGAACGCTAACTGGTTCGGTAGTGAAATGGTACATTGAATTGCATAGAGCTTCATTTGACAACTTCAGCACCCTCGCCACTACCTTTTTAACACACTTTCAGTTACCCATGATGTACGAAACAGGAATAGAGCTCCATACCAACTTTAAGCAAATGATAGCCACTCATGTATCTGATCATATTCACGAGTGGAGATGTCATCATCAAATGGTAAAGATGTATGTTCCTGGTCAGCTTCTAACTGAGTGGTTTACTAAATCATTACTACCTTCTATTACATAAGATGTGGACAAGGGAGGAGTTGTCACTGAAGAGCAAGTCATTTCTCATGCACAATATTTAGACATGATCTATGACAAAATTCCTGACACTCCTAGACCAAAATTTTCCTTTCCTCCCCCTCCTAAATGAAACAGGGACTCTCATGCCGAGGATGGCATGATTGGAACCTCAACTACGCAAACCACAAAGGCTCCATCTGGTAAAGCCCTTGCAGTTTCTAGTAAAAAAGAAAATGACAAAATTCTTGCCTCAGAGGTTAATGCCGTGTCATCTAACAAGGGCAAGGAACCAAGGCAACCAGAGGGCAAGAAGAAAGGGAAAAACAAAAAGAAGAAACAGGAAGATCCAACTCCTAAGAAACCTTCTGGAAACCCTATTAGGTGGAAGAAACTAGGTCAACCGTGTTTCATATGTAATGAGAAACATTGGACGAAAGATTGTCCACATCGAGCTGAGGTCGCGAAATTCTTAAAAACTTTAAGTACATCAACAGTATTGACCGATCCGTTTCCAAACCCAGAAACCAATCTGGTTGCTATCTATCATGCTTCCCCATCCCAAGTTCTTATGTTGTCCATTTCGAAACAACAAAATGATGCTTTGATATCGACAAGGAATAAAGATTATGGTAATCCACAGATGTTGAACAACAAGGCTACAGATCAACCCAGTAGTTTGACAACAACTTCGTTAGAAATTGTGCCACCCATCATTCCTGAATTAACAATAAAGCTGCCAAAGGTAGTAGTAAATAAATTGACATTTAATCCTCATGCTCGAGCAACACATAATTATAATATAGTGGAGGATCAGGCTCAATCGCCATATGTTATGTCAACACTTGAAGTACTATAGAATTGCCCCTCCCAAAAGCAGACTTTATTATCAGCAATAGGTGGGAATGACCCAATAGATTCAAATCTTGTGGCCTTTAACCATAAAGGATATGAACCTTAGTTATCAGCCCAACTCCCTTTCCTTATACAAGTAAAAGCCCTCAACAAGACTGCTCATCGAACAATCATTGATAAGGGGGCATCTACATGTATTATGTCAATGAGTTGCTGGAAAACTGTTGGCTCACCACCCTTGTCACGATCATCAACGATGTTAAAAGCATTCAATGGAAGGACATACACGTCATATGGGATATTAAGTAACTTGCAAGTTGAGCTGGGGGGCAAGACAATAGAAATTGAAGTCAAGGTCACTGATGAAAACCTTGACTACAATATCTTACTGGGCAGACCTTGGGTTTACGCTATGGTTGTTGTTGTGTCAACATATTTCATAAAGATTGCATTTCCCTTCCAAGGAGGAATTACAATCATTGACCAACTAACCTTTCTCCCCAACAGTTCACAAGCTACTGGAACCATTCCATTGATCCATGGAAACTCTCAAATGCTTCAAAATGTCAGAGTAGGTCTCCTAAAAGACCCTTCCTTAATGGGTATTTTTTCCCTCCCGCATCCAAGTAATCTGGCAGAAGTGGCCACAATGGAGACCTGTCACATGATATCTTCTACATCATCAAATATTAAGAAGAACTTTGACCCTTTTGTTCGTTTGGATCATCACCAAGTGATGCCCCCAAGCCCTATGGAATTGTTCTAGCAATCAATTTTCTGGGCATGGGCGGCAAACCCAAATCAACACTCAGCAAGTGTTTGGATAGACATGTCTTTATAATATGGCACCTCTTCTGATCCTTGGTTCCGTATACATTCTACAGATGAAGGAATCATTTAGTCAATGATGATAAGTGAGGCACCTGGGAAGAATGCCACCATCGTTCCCATCTTCAAGATAACAACGAAGATTATTCCAGCAACCTTAATCATCCTTCAATTTTTGATTTTCTATCAAATACTGTTAATACGGTGGATTTTGAGCGAAATCTCTCCAATATCGAGGAAACTATCACCATTAATATATTGACCAAAACTAATGTTGTAGAGAATATTCATGTTGGCAAATCTTGTTCTCCTTCAGAACTGGAAATGTATTGCACTCTCTTTCGCGAATTCAGAGATGTCTTTGCATGGTAATATGAAGAAATTCTAGGCATTGACTTAAGTATCATTGAGCATGAAATCAAGATGTATCTAGATGTCAAACCAGTATGACAACGACTTCGACCAGTACACCCGAAGAAAGCTACTACCATTAAGGCAGAAGTTGAAAAACTTCTACATGCTGGTTTCATTTACCCTGTTACTCTAACAGATTGGGTATAGAATATTGTTCCTGTGATGAAAAAGCAAGGAATGATTAGAGTGTGTGTCAATTATAGGGATGTAAATCAAGCTTTCCAAAGGACAACTACCCTACACCCTTCATCAACCAGATAATTGATGAATGTGTTAGATGCAAAATCTTTTCCTTCATGGATGGATTTTCCGGATACAATCAAATCAATATATGCCCACAGGACCAATCAAAGACTGCATTTATATGCCCATGGGGCACATTCACGAATCGTAAACTACCTTTCGGTTTGAAGAATGCAGAAGAAACTTTTCAGAGGGCAATGAAATACACCTTCCATGACATCAAACACATCGTTTAGCCATATCTTGATGATTTACTGGCTCATTCGTGAAAGCGGACTGATCACCCGCAGCATTTGAGATCTATATTTCTCCATTGCCGACACTACAAGATATGACTCAATCCACAAAAGTGTGTGGTTTGTGTTGGTTCTGGTCGGTTACTTGGTTTCGTAGTTTCTAAGGATGAAATTTTACTCGACCCATGTAACGTTCAGACAATCATCGACATGCCTCCACCTTCAAATTTGCTTCAGATTCATAAACTCCAAGGGAAAGCAAACTTTCTAAGGAGGTTCATTCCAAATTACGCTGAACTTGCTAAAGATTATACACGTCATTTGAAAAAATAAGTACCCTTCAATTGGGATAAGGCTGCACAAGCTTCCTTTGATGCTTTAAAAGGTTCCCTAGTAAAAGCATCAATAATGTACGCTCCTGACTATCAAAAAGACTTTAACCTGTATCTCACCGCTACAGATGCAACCATCACAATGGTTTTAGTACAAGAAGATAATGGAATAGAACATTCGGTGTATTATTTAAGCCACAACTTAAATGATACAGAAAGCAAGTACTCATGTTGAAAATCTGGCTTTGGCAGCTATTCAAGAAGTGTAGAGATTTTGACACTATATACTTTTTCGCCAAATTGCAACCCTATGACTTACATTCTATCGCGTCAATTTCTAGGGGGGATGGATAGCCATTTTGCAAGAGTTTGATCTGGACTTCAAAAAATCCAAATCAAAGAAATCTCTAATCTTCGCGGAGTTGCTTTGTGACTTCCGATTGTCGTCCAACGATTTAACATCTAAAGCATCAATCGTGGATGAAACTTTGTTTCTAATATCATCAAGCAATACATGGTACGGAGATATACTGATCTATCTCCAAACCTAAACATTTAGGCCTAATACCTCTCGCTCTGAACAGTGACGTGCTTGATACCAAGCAAAATACTACATGATCGTCGGTGATACACTTTAACGTTGTGGTGTTGATACAGTTTTGAGAAGGTGCCTCACGCATGAGGAGGCCAAAAAAGTCTTGAATGATTGTCATTCAGGTGCATGCAGGGGGCATCAATATAGTTACGCTATGACACAAAAGATCTTATGAGCTGGTTACTTCTGGCCCACAATATTCAAAGATTGCATAATTGCAGTTAGAAGTTGCCATGCTTGTTAGATTTTTGACCGCAAAACCAGATTACCACTGGGATCAGGCTGCACAAGATTCCTTTGATGCTTTAAAAGGTTCCCTAGTAAAAGCATCATTAATGTATGCTCCTGACTATCAAAAATACTTTAACCTGTATCTCGCCGCTACAGATGGTACCATCATAATGGTTTTAGTACAAGAAGACAATGGAATAGAACATCCAGTGTATTATTTAAGCCACAACTTAAATGATACATAAAGAAAGTACTCATATGTTGAAAAGCTGGCTTTGGCAGCTATTCAAGCAGTGCAGAGATTTCGACACTATATACTTTTTCGCAAAACTACCATTTTGTCAAATTGCAACCCTATGACTTACATTCTATCGCGTCAATTGCTAAGGGGAAAATATTCAAAATGGATAGCCATTTTGCAAGAGTTTTATCTGGACTTCACAAAATCCAAATCAAAGAAATCTCTAGTCTTCGTGGAGTTGTTGTGTGACCTCCCATTGTCGTCCAACAATTTAACATCTAAAGCATCAATCGTGGATGAAACTTTGTTTCTGATATCATCAAGCAATCCATGGTACAGAGATATACTGATCTATCTCTAAACCCAAACATTTAGGCCTAATACCTCTCACTCTGAATAGTGATGTGCTCGATACCAAGAAAAATACTACATGATCGTCGGTGATACACTTTAACGTTGTGGTGTTGATACAGTTTTGAGAAGGTGCCTCATGCATGAGGAGGCCGAAAAAGTCCTAAATGATTGTCATTCAGGTGCGTGCGGGGGGCATGAATCTAGTTATGCTACAACACAAAAGATCTTATGAGCTGGTTACTTCTGGCCCACAATATTCAAAGATTGCATAATTGCAGTTAGAAGTTGCCATGCTTGTCAGATTTTTGACCGCAAAACCAGATTACCACTTGCACCGCTGCATCCAGTAATCGTTGTTGGGACATTCGCCAAATGGAGCATAGATTTCATGACAAGTAACCCCACCTCGACCGGGGGGAATGGGTATATCATAGTCGTTGTCGACTATTTTACAAAATGGGCCGAGGCAACGCCTACATTAAACAACATCGGTGAAACATCTGCTCTTTTCTTTTTCAATCATGTAGTATCTAGATTCGGTGTTCCACAAGCTATAGTCACAGATCATGGATCACATTTTCGAAATCACATGATGGTTGAATTGACTACCAAATTAAGACTGTCCCATGATAGTTCTACTCCATATTATCCGTAAGATAACGAACAAGTTGAGGCCATCAACAAAGTCCTAAAGCGCATGCTGCAAAGGATGATTAGAGTCCACAAATGGAATTGACACTTAATCATGTACTTAGCTCTGTGGGCATATAGGACATCGGTGAGAAACGTGACCGGATTCACACCCTTTTAGTTGGTGTATGGCCTATAAGTTGTCTTACCAATTCAGTGTGAAATTTCATCTCTCAAGCTCGCAATCGATCTACTTCCCGAAACTTCGGAGGAAGAGACTCGTTTCTTGGAACTAATCCACCTGGATGAAACCCATCATAATGCTGCGCTGGCTAACGAAGAACATAGGAAACATGTCAAAACACAATTTGACAAAAATGTCAAGCCTTGTGTTTTCTCAGAAAGAAACTTGGTCTTACTTTACGATCAGGACTCTGATAAATTGGGAGCAGGTAAGTTCGAACCATTATGGATGGGCCCCTATATTGTTAAATGAGTATTAGCAAAAGGAGCCTACGAGCTGGTAGATTACGATGGGATTCCACTTTTGTAACCCCGAAATGTGTTGTATCTCAAGCGTTACTATGCTTGATTAAGTGTAGTAATCTCTTTATACATATGATTTTGTTACATTTTTGTTTTCGTCAAGAGTTTTCATTTTGGTTAGGTAATCCACTTTTCATTTGTTGTAGATGTCGAACCTTTTGGAAACATTCGTTGGGTATTCTGACGGAGCTAGTCGTAGAACGTGGAACCTATATTCTGCAGCTTGGGTCATTTTTTCTCCAAGCGGCGAGTTAGTGAGTTTCAGGGGGGTTTGTATTGGTCAATAAACGAACAACATTGCTGAGTACAACGCATTGATGGAGCTTCTCTCTGATGCCATTTCACGTGGCATATGTCAACTTGTTTTCAGACTAGATTCGCAACTCGTCATTCTACAACTTACTAGTGTCTATTCCATTCAGAACCCAGCTATCTTTCATATGTTCCTAAGAGTTAGGATTTTGGAAATGCAGTTTGATTCCATTCAGTATCAACACATTTCCAAAAACCTAAACACATTAACCGATTCATTAGAAAATTATGTGTTAGATAGACAGTTGCAACATTTGTAAAGAAAAGCATTTCAAATTAACATTTGCATCAGGATCACATAACTTAACCAAGATAAAACTCCGAAAATCAAAAATATATAACTGTTTATATTTTTTACAAAATGTTTTGTGTCCAAGGAAAAATTGGTCAAATGACCAAAAACTCAAAAATGAATGTAGGAAAACATCCTAGGCTAATGATGCTGGTAATAACATGTCACTGCATGTACGATCATATGCAAAAGCCTAGTCCATCGAATCGGTATGCCAGTAGTATGGCGCTATAATCTCAATGGTAACTCGTCAGTCCTCACATCTGGAATACCAAGAGTGAGGCCCTCGACCTGATCCTACAACACTGCAAGGGTATCTGCTATGTCCAAATCATGAAGGACAACCCTCCCTACAGCCTCTCCTACTGGAACGTTAGTCGTTGCCCTTGGGTGCGCTGCTGGTTGCACTAGCCCAAGATCTGTACAAATATATGAGTTTGATTAGTCTTGATAACATTTTAAAAACACTAAAACATTTAAAGAACTGAAAAGCAAAGATATGGCCAAGTCATTTTACCCATAACACTCCACTTCTCGCCAATCGGTAACACCCAATTTGGGTCGCCTCGGAAATCCATCCCAACGTATGGATATTCTACAAAAACCATCTCCTGATGGTTGAACCACTCAAAGAAAGCATCAGAGAAAGAAATCTGTGACTGACCAACATGTCTGGCCATGATATCAACCCATCTCTGCATCCGTGGTTCCCTCGGTGCTGGCAATCCTAATGAAATGTATTGTGGCTGCATCAGTGGAATCCTCTCCAAGGCGAAAGCAGTCAAAATGGAACTGTAGCCAAAGTTCTTGGATCTTCCATTCTTTACCTTGAAGAGATATTCTTTTATAACCGGAAGTACCGCCTCACACCAGTTGAATACCTTTGGTTCTAGGCATTCCAGGGCATATTGCATATACGATTTGTTGGCCAAATGAAGAGCTGCGCTACCAGCCAATCTAGAAAAAGGTGAACAAAATGGTGCTCAAGGACCGATCAGTGACATCTCAGATATTTATCTTGCTGTCCCTGCTAGACTAAGACCCATTTCTACAAAACTGGCGAATATAATCCCTCACAGATTCAGCCCCACGGGCGGATCCTGATAGTGAGAGAGGGGCACCACGCCTCGATAATCCCGTCAAAAAGTAGATATCCTCGACTTTCAATGGAATGTATTTGCGTAATCTGGAATACCTGGTTGATCAGATCCCATGCATCGAGAAAATATTGCAACAAATTAATTTGTTGCCTCATGCTGGATATGTAGAAGAATTTGAGAAAACCATAATTTCGTAATGCAGTAACTGTGCCCTAGTCGTATAAGGCAATCATGTCCTCTTCTTCATCTTCATGTTCACACCATGTGATGACCATCTTGATCCAAAGGATCTCTAAAACACAAACAAAAGATGAATTAGGATCCTGATTTGAGTAAAAACAGGCAAAAATTTCATGAAAAAACACCATGAAAAGTTTCCCTTCTACGCCCATTATACCCTGCCTTTGAGCAAGGTGAAATGCATACTGACTGGCCAGTGTCCAGCTCAGTATGCATCGCACCTTTCGATGTAGGATAGGTGCGATGGACAGAGGATGAATTCTTCAAACCCTACGGGCTCAGAAACAGGGAAAAACTTGCTCAAAATCAGAAAAGGATGGAATGAAAATGAAGAGCTCAAGGTTAGCTCCTATTTGGTCTTGACAATGCGGAGAATAGTCCACCAGATCTCCTAAAATTGGCTGATGAAATTTGAGGGGAAAACCACTCCAGAGCTCCAAAATCTCAAATTCCAAAGGAAATGGTAAAAATGAGAGATAAAACTACTTTTTATGTTACTATTCACATACTTCATCTAAAATGTTAGTTTTTAATTCATTTTTCAGGCGTATACATGTATTTCTAATCAATTGGATGGAGAAATTGAGCAGGTTGAATGACCGATGAAATAATTTAATGTTTTAAATGGTAAACTGAATATCTTTAACCAATATCACGAGCAATGTTTCCGCAAAGTTCAAACTCGTTAAAAAATAAACCTAGCACTGAGCACATGTTGGCACAAGGTTCAAGCTCATTAAAAAATAAACCCGCCTTCCATAAACGACCTTCGTGACTGCCTTACTATCAACCTTTTGAGCCTTGGTTGTGTTCTTCCATCACCTCCATTCTTTTGGCCAACCATATGCTTCCACTTGATTGTTTACCCTTTTGAGGAAAACCTGCGACAAGTGATTTTGTTAGCCACCCTCTTCACTGCCATGTTTTGAGAAGTTCCAAACTTACCTGGAACCAGCTGCTACACAAAAACATCACTTGTTCCTCAAAAATGAGTTTCCTTTAAGTTCTTTTTAGACTCGTTAAATATGAAAAGATTGTCGAGCTATTGGACTTTCCAGCTTGTTAAAGTAAAGAGAATTGTCATCCATCCTGTACATTTTAATCTTTTTAGATCGAGCACTTGTCTTTTTCAGCTCGCTAAAATGATCGAAAAGTCATCCCTTTCATATTATTTTATACTTCTTCAGACTTAAGGGATTATGCTATGAAAAAGGATTGCTGGAGTTTCCTTTTCGTCCCTTTTCAAACTCTCTAAACATGAAAAAGACTTAGTTATCTTTGTCGTTAAACTCATTAAAACGATAGCGACAAACTTGTCCACCCAGATAAGAATGAGTTTCACTGTCGCTAGGCTCGCTAAAACATAGCGACAAGTTTTCCTGAAGGGAAAATTATAGAACAAGCATATGTTATCCTCCTCAAGCTTGAAAAAAATAAAGAGGTACTGGTCAGCAATGACTGGGGAAAAAAGGGAAAAAAAATTGAAGAAATTTATTGGTAGCAGGTCGCTCTTGAACATGACACTTTCACTCCATCACCATGATTGAGTCGGGTTGGGTTATTCCGTTGACCGGTCATATCACCATTGGTCCTTCGTACCATTCATATTTTGGGGTTAATGCTACCAATCCATTTCAGTATCGCCGACATGTTCAAGAGAACTCATTCAAAGAATTCACCACCCAGCTAACGCCTCATCCATTGTAATACCTTTACCTTCCATTTTTCATGACCGCCATTCCTGAACCTTGTATCATTAGATCGTTTTCACCTCCACAAAATCATTTGCTTCGTTTCGTGTTGTAGATGTGGGATACATCAAGGCCCTCCTATGACGAGTCACTTCTTGTTGACATCAGCACATTATCTAAGAAGTTGACTTAGAAACAACCCTTTCAGTACTTTGAAGCTTGCATGCCTCAATGGCAAGTTTCTCACTTCCGATGACAAGTTTACATCAATGGCCTTTGACCGAAATATTTTGCGTGGTGTTCGATATTGACTCATATGTTCAACAATTGTACTGTAGTACCTTGAGGGTCATTATCATTATTGGTGATTCCTCTCCCGCCTATTAACAGCTTACATCATTGGCTGGTAATCAGGAGATGTATTTCCATGTTCGACTTCAGAACATCTTTTCACATGGATCAAATTATACATCAGGCGAAGATTGAACGAGTTTGAAGACCCCGGATCTAGTTTCATCCATCCAGGCTGCGATATATTCAGGAAAATAAAGACATCAAATGTACACAGAAGTTGCATAGATGATCATCTAAGCTAAGGGATGATGACTCTACATATAAAAATCACCAGTCTACAACCGTAGACAATTATCTGTTCCATGTACATGAAAATGAATTTATAAAAGCTAAGCATGAGAATTCCCACCTCAGCTAGATCATGAAAATAATATGATGATGATGTATTGTATTGTATCTTATTACAGGTCACCTTCTAGTTCGAATACCTAGGATCCTCATGATAAAGCATTTCAGCCAACATCAGAAGATTTACGGCCTCATGCTTTAGGGGGCAACTGTTATAGACATATTTGGGTACTGCAACCCCAATCATATATGTCAATAAACCAAGAGCTCTTTAACCCCTAAAAGTGTTGTTTCATACCCTAAAGGATCATGGTCAACTGATGACATCATTTCCCAAAAGTTCCACCTGAAAAACTACTCAGAACTGGCCAAAACTGGACCATACTGACTGCTCCATGGTCAAGGTGCGATGCATACTAGCTACTACATTATCCAGGTGCGATGCATACTGAAAGAGCCTTATGTGGGGTGTGATAA
Source organism: Pinus taeda (assembly GCA_000404065.3). NCBI lineage: Eukaryota > Viridiplantae > Streptophyta > Pinopsida > Pinales > Pinaceae > Pinus > Pinus taeda. Next base: position 18,284 of record APFE031703421.1, on the reverse strand, counting down.
GTGAGAAGAGACAAATGACAGAGACATTTTGCTAAGTGGATGCTCATGGAATCTTCTAGAAACTTCTCCTATGACACTTGCCTCTCTGAATTCACCCAAGGATGAGTAAGAGATCAAAGAAATCTCCAAGTGGAACCAAGAACTATCATGGAATGACACTAATCAAAAATCCAGAGCTGACTCCAACCCCTTGCAAGACATCTATATATGGATCCCTCATCATGAGAGGTCTAGGGGCTGAATTTTGTAATTTGTAGGAAAGTGTGTGTTGGTTTTCTTCTTTGAGAAGGAACATTGTATTGGTTGGGATGATCTTGCTTTTCATGAGGTGAAGAGGGCTTTCATGCTGGGAGGATGATGTTGGATCAGACAACTGGGTTGTAATCTTCTCTTCTACTATTAATAAAGTTATTTGATTTTTCCTCCATATACTTGTGTATTTGTGAATCTTGTTATTTGTGAATGTAATTGTATGGTCAATGTATTTATGATTCTGCATTGTTTATGGTATTATAGATCTCTATGCTTTGAAGGTGTTTTATTGCTTTGCTTCTATAGGTATTCTCTAAAGCGGGACAAGTAGGAAAGGAGTGACAAGCTCTATCAAGGGAGAGAGGAAACAAGCAAGGAGCCAAGTGAAAGATTCAGGTTGGTACTCTTTGCTTCTCTCTTATCTATCATACATAAAGGAAATCACAAGTTACTTTGATTGTTTGTTTCTAAGATAGCTACCCATCTTAGTGGGACTAGTAGATCGAAAAGACACTAGTTTCCCCGGAAACACTAATCTATGAGGTGAGAAGGGGTACATGATGGCCGAAATGTATTAAGTACAAAGGGAGATCATTTGAGAGCCTAAGAGGAGATCACCAGATTTCATCCCGCTGAATACTTGTAGAAGGAATCAAAAAGAAGACTCTTCTCTGAGATGGGCATACTTATGCTCATAAATGGTAAAGCATGTCTGCAGATCAAGTACAAATCAGATTCTTCATGTATACATAAGTGTGCATGGAAGACTGGAGAATATATAGTGGATTTATCAATCATAGCCACACAGGAACACAACGTAACTATGTCTCAATATTACATATAGAAGAAAAATTGATCAATGATGCTCAAATAATCTATGATCATTGATGCTACATAATTGATCCTCATAATAGTACCATGTCATATAGGTGGAATAGTGATACTATAAAAAACTCAGGTGTCAACATATAGAATGCTAGTGAGATGAATTGAAATATAAAAAGGGTGGTTGGTAGTATTGGAAGAAAACTGAAGGAACTGACAAATGAACCAAGATGTTGACACAACAATAGGTCTTCACTGACCATAGATGGTACATTTCTCCACTATGGGAATAAATGAGTTGAAGTTGACCATGTGAGAAATAATTTGATTACTGGTCATTGATGTATACCATTAACAAACGCGAGACAACTCGCCGATAATGTTGATGAAAGTCAAGGTACCCCAATACAATCTAACAAGTGTGAATAAATGTGTGAAGTTGAACACTTGAGAGAATATTTCAATCGGATACATTGATGTATTCTCAATGTTGATAGTGAAGGAGTCTACCACTGATGACTACAAACCCTAAGGTACTAAAAAAAGGACTCTAGATCTTGTTCCCAGAGATATGAGTTGGAGTCAATGGGAAAAGATCTATTATCCCACATCAACCGGCATGAGTGTAACCCATAGGCCAATAATTTTGGAGAACTTAGATGAAAAGAGATGAAGTAACCATTCCAAAGTATGTTTCCGGCGTACACAAGATGTGTCTAGTGCACGACAAAAATCCTCTAAGACAAACCAAAAATGAAAGCTGACATAGAGGCGAGGAATCCACCAATAGGGTCAAATGGAAACCAAGGTACTACATGAATCCCAATGTGTGAGAATGTAAGTTGATTTCAAACACAAGGGAAACCACTCAGTCAAAGACCCATGATACCGATTGATGATGAGCATAAGGTCACCTATCAATGATGTAAATAGGGCCAGGGTGCAACTCTATGCCTACTCCCAGAGCAATTTCTTAGATTCAATAAGAGTAGACTCACTAGCAAGAAGTCAATGGAGACCTTAACCAGCATGAGAAAAGTACCAAATAACTGATGTGATATTGAAGATAACTTGATAGTCTGGGTATGATTAACTGTAAATGAGTCAAGAGACACCACAGAAGGGTTAACACAGGTTGACTTCCCTTGAACAAGAGCACGACTCATATGTGACTATATGGAAGCATAAAATAACTTTGTATAGGTTTTCAGTGGAGGATGCATTAGAAAAATCTCCATATGATTGGAAGAGATAACCAACCGGAGGAGGATTGACTCAAGAACAAGGTTATGGCTCTCCTAAATTTGAATGAAGTCCCATCCCAATGAAGGAAAGACTTATTTTGAGTTCTTTATTCAAGGGTGAAATAACTGACTCTTGCTGCCATTAGATATGGAAGTAAATGTCTCGTTTCCACTCTTTTTGGAATATATTATTTTTTTGTGTTTTTCATATTTAAAGCTTGAAAAAAAAAAAAAATGCCTGTAGTATAGTGGAAAGAATGAGTGTCTAAAAACATATGCTCTAGTTCCTGGGACTGGAACATTCCTATTCTTAATGCAAGGTGGCAAAACTAGTCGTCAACACTCAAAGGAATGTTCTTTCTATGGATAAAAAAGTGTCAAGTCACGGAGGCTAATGAATGCATGGTTTGAAATTGCAAAAAGGTCATGGTCAAAAGTGGCTTATACATGGGTCCAAATGAAGCTGACTTAAGGCCAAAAGGGTACAATTGGTTAATATGTAATGTAGCAATACAACTTAACACATGGGAGCCTCTAGGGTATAAAGCCAAAATAATAACGAATAAGAAGAGAAATGAGGCTTCATCACAAAGTCATGGCAGGACTAAAGAGGACTCCAAAACCTAAGCAATTCTTGCAGCATCAGAAACATATGTGAGTGAGGATCTAACTAGGAAGCCCATGCAAGGAATGGCTCTACTATTATGTTACGATTTTATAAGACGATGAGTGTTGATTTTTAATGTACCTTGGACAAGTGGTTTCCCATGGGTTAGTCTCTACCTAGGGAAAAGTGTCTAAAATAATTCTTTTCCTAAGTGTTACTTTATAAAGTGAAAGTGAATTTATAAGTTGTAAAGTAAATGTTAAATTTTAAAGTGAAAAGTGACTTTAGACATAAAGCACATTGTGGGTACTTCATTTAATGGGTGAGTTAAAAAATAAAAAGTGAGAATTAAATGCACATTTATTTTCATCCCTAGATCTAAATGAATCTAAGCCAATAGATCTTAGTATTTCCCAATTAGGGAAACAAAAGGGGGAAAAGAAAAGAGAGACTGCATTCATTCTTCATGAGAATATTGGAGAAAGGAGGCTAAGAGCTGGAGAAAAGTTCTTAAGGAGAAATTTGTTGCAACAAGATGGAGTGATTCTGGGCAAAGTTGGGCATGGAAATCAAGGCATAGAAGACAACATAAGGTACAATACGAACAACATTGAATGTTGTGAGTTGCATGTCGCTTGAGAGAAATTAAAAAAAAAAAAAATGAAAAAAAAAATCATACAGTTTGTACAGCAGTACGGAAATTCATATAGTCTGTATAGTCCGTATAGAGTCTGTATAGTCGTATCCATACAATACATATTTTCAGCTTCAAGTGGGCGTGGTTTTCAAGGAGTTTTGGGCTAAAGAGATAAGTTGTATTTTGTTGTTTTGTTTTGTTTGTAAATGTATTTTTACTTAACTTGAAAGATAAATAAATCTTCTCAGGTTTTCCCTGGAGAAGATTGAAGGGGTTTTGCTTAGGTCTAAGTTGACCAAAAATCTCTGTGTATTTTTATGTGTGTTGTTGGTATGGTTATTTCCATATTTATTTTCAACATGTGTTGATGGTACCATGTGTTTTAATGTGAAAACTTCATTTCCAGAATTCTATATGGTGAATGTATGTTTATGGGAAAGGGAATTTAACTGAATGGGAGTGGTAAGGTGAAATTAAAACGGGTTGGGATTACAGGAAACATTTTTTTTAGTCATCAAATTTCAACATGGTATCAGAACTACAGGCTGGAAATTGCAGATTAAACAATAGACAGTAGTTTGGGACAACAAATAGTGGTTTGGACAACAAACTAAATTATTGGACAACAAACTGATATTTGGGACAGCAAGGTGAAATTTCACATAGACTAAAATTTTGGGACAACAAGGTGTGTTGTAAAGTTCATTTCTCCATTTTTATTGGTTTTGTAATTTTGGACAGTAGTCATGGCCATGTTCTTAAGGATAGAGGACATACTGGATGTAATATCTAACTATGTTGTTTGGAAGGACAGAATTCAAAGAGTGTTTGAGGAGGCAGCAGTTTGGGACATAGTGCGACAAGTGGTTGTACCCCTACTGTTGCAGATGAACTTGCTTAATTCACAAAAATAATGCAAAGTCAAAAGGGATTTTGATGGACAGTCTGAAGGATCATGTGGTTCCTTGGGTGAGAGGAAACACATATTCATATCAAATGTGGACAACTCTAACCACTCTTTATCAGAGTACCAATGAGAGCAGGAAGATGGTACTTAAAGAACAATTGAAGAGAGTTAGGATGACAAAGGTTGAAAGTGTAGTTCATTATCTTGGCAGGGTAAAACAAGTAAGTGATGATTTGACTGTTATTGGAGATGCAGTTGCACCCACAAAGTTAGTCAGGATAGTTGTAGCAGGACTTCCTAAGTCTTGGGAGATCTTTGGACATGTTGTTACCTCTAAGGATAATCTTCTCAATTGGGACATATTCTAGGATGATTGTGTGTAGCATGAGATATGGAAGACTGGCATTGGTGGGGTGAAGATAGCAGATGAGGAGGACGTAGCCTTGATAGCCAGGGGGAAGAAAAAAGGGAAGGCCAAGAAAGGGGCCTCATCAGATGGGGCTAAGGGAAAGGAGAAGAAGAAGAAGAAGAAGAAAGATATGGATATGTCCAAAGTCAAATGTTGGGCATGTTAGAAGATGGGACACTATGATGCTACGTGTCTTGAGAGGAAGAAGAAGGGTACTACAACTTCAGCAGAGGTGGAGCAATTTGCTTCACAGTTTGACCAGGACTTTGCATTTATTACTTCTACATATAGTAGGAGTACATCATCTGATGTGTGGTACATAGACAGTGGGGCTTCCTGCCATATGACAGGTGCACAAGAGTTCTTTTCAAAGCTTGCAGAGAGGGCACGCGATATTGAGATTGTACTAGGAGATGACCGCATTGTGAGAGTTGTTGGTGTGGGGACTGCGACCTTTGAGAGGGATTATTCAACTCCTTTGAAGGTCATGGATGTTTTGTATGTTTTGGGGATGAAGAAGACCTTGGTTTCAGTGTCTGCTATGGAGGAGAAGGGGTTTGATGTCACTTTCTCAGGAGGGCAGGTATTAATGCATCCCAAGGGAGCTTCCATCACTTCAGCCAAAGTGATTGGAGTCCCCCTAGGAAACTATATAGGTTCAGTTTTTAGTTGGTAGGCAATGGTGAGTAGCACATTTGGTAGCACTCACACTATTACCACCAACATTAGAGACTTGTGCTAGTTATGTCACCAGAGAATGGTGCATATGCATCATGGAGCTTTGAAAGTATGTAGGAAGATCACTACTGGAGTTCCTAATTTCAGTGTCGAGCATTATGAGGTATGCAGAGGGTATGCTTTGGGAAATTACACCAAGTTACCATTCCCAACGAGTGACAATAGATCTACAAGTATACTAGACTTGATTCATACTGATGTTAGTGGTTGTATGTCTCATGTGTCTTTAGGTGGTTATGAGTATTATTTTATATTCATTGATGACTACTCTAGGAGGACTTGGATATATTTCCTAAAGACTAAGGGTAAGGTCTTTAGTCACTTTAAAGATTTCAAATCTCTTGTGGAAAAGCAGACTGGTAAGAAGATTCATGTCTTGAGGTCAGACAATGGTGGTGAGTACACCGATGGTGGGTTTTCTGACTTCTGTGCATAGGAGGGCATTAGGAGAGAGTTCATGGTTCCTTACAACCCCCAGCAGAATGGGGTGTCTGAAAGGAAGAACAAAGCTATTGTTGGGGCTACTAGAGGGACGATTCATGATTAGGGGTTGCCTTTGTTTTTCTGGGTTGAGGCCTGAAATACTATTATTTATCTTTAGAACAGGAGTCCTCACAGAGTATTGGGTAATATGACTCCAGAGGAGGCTTTCACTGGAGAGAAGCCTCATGTGGGACATCTTGGTATCTTTGTATGTCTCACATATTCTTATATCCCCAAGGAGTAGAGGACGAAACTGGAACCCATGGCAAATAAGGGTATCTTTATGGGTTACAACAAGACTTCGAAATCCTATCAGATCTTCATTCCTTCTAAATAAAGAGTGGTGATTAGGAGGGATGTGAAGTTCAAGGAGGAGAGGCCCTATCAGAGATCACGGGAGTATGATGAGAGAGAGTCACAAAACTCTCCTCAATGGGGAGGTCAGGTATAGGGAGTAGGACCTAAGGGTTCTAGATCGACTAATACGGGAGGCACTTCAGTGTCAGTGACATCTAGGGCACCAGTGGCGAGTTCACCAAGCACTTCTTTAGGTAGTCCACTGGTACAAAGTTTACATGGCACTTCAGCTGACACATGCACAGGTGCGAGTATAGGTTCTTTGAGGACAAGTGTTAGTACAAGCACACTAGGGTCAGTTGGAAGACCTTCAAGCTCACCATACTAGGGGGTAGAGGATGAGGTTCCATATGGGGAAGCTTCTTCAGGGAAGAGGATGCCCAAGTGGCTTCAAGACACCTTGAAGGAAGCAGAGTCTGTTGGTCCTCCAAAGAGGGTGAATAGGGAGAGTGTGCCACCTGAGCGATTTTTCATCCATGTAGCCAAGGCTACCAACATTGTTGACTCTGAGCCTACTAACTATGAGGAGGCTACCATCCAGGAGGTATGGAGAGAGGCTATGGTGGAGGAGTATGCCTCTATCATTAAGAACAATGTCTGGGAAGTGGTGCAAAGGCTTGAGGGAAAGTAATTTGTGACTTCCAGGTGGCTCTACAAGATCAAGCATGTTGCGGATGGAAGCATTGAGAAGTTCAAGGTGTTAGCGCTTGGAATTCACCTAGGCTGAGATAGACAAACTCTCAAGGCTGCATCAAACCATTTCACCTCGTAGCTAGCCCTACGAGGTATGAGAAGGCTCTCTCGGGTCAGATTCGGTAGATCTTTCAATATGATAAGCTGACCAATTAGGAACAAAGATATTAGGCTAGTAAATTGATAAAGGGGGTTGATTTAAAGATTTTTGGGTTTTTTGGTGGCAATTGGAGGGAGTGCAATTCAGGGTGCGGGGATTGAGCACAGTTTTTGCAGGGGGACCTTTGGGGCAAGGTAGGAGTGAGCGTTGATGCCTTAATCTGAGATGGATGATCAGGGATGATAGAGAAGGAGCTAAAGAGGGCAAACAACCATTAGAATCCTCTCTAGACAATAGAAAACATAAATTTTGAACAAACTAAAAAGCTGAGCATGTCAAAGCATGATTTCAAACTATACCACTTCATCTGTCCAAAATAGAAGCAAAAGAGAGATGTGGAATACATAAACAAACTTACAAGAACATGTAGAGAACACACCATCAACACAACAATCCACAAGAATCCACAAGGATGGCTGCAAAACCCTGGCCTTCCTAAGAAAATACATAATATAGGCAAGCTAACCTCTTCCCTTGCCTCTAGGGGTCGATCTCATCCTTCTAGGAGCAGTTTGAACTAATTCCAAACTAAGCACTAGATAATAGGCCAGCTCAACCACTTGTCTCTATTACTTAGCTAACTGATTCATGCATTAATTATTCACTTTTTACATCAAGGAAGCTTCTAGAAGGGTAAATAGAGATAAAATCTATCAAAGTGCCATGAAAATATTACATTCATCCATCATCTACAATTAAAAATGGTCAACCATAGTCAAAACAGTGTTTTTTGACAAAAAAGGTCAATTCTAGCAAAGCTGGCTCTCACTGCCGCGCCCCCTAGCTCTCACTGCCGCGCCCCTTTGCAGCAACTTTTGAGTGGGTTCCACTGGTCAAAATCAGGTGCAAGATGGCTCATTGGAAAGCTTGTTCTGTCTACGTTCCATCCCAAGTGGAATTTCGGAATTTGGAGTTGTTTTTCCCCCTCAAAAACCATTTCGCCCAAGGTCACTTTCTGCAACTCAAAAAGTGGGCAGAAGGTCATTTTTTTGATGTATTTTGAGCTTTTGGAGGCTCAAATCTCAAAATCAGGCTTCTCCCAAGTATTGGTAATTTTTCTCTTTGCATGCCCTTTCCAAAAATGCCAAGTTTTAAAAATTCCGAGCAGTCCTCCAAAATAGTCGCGCTTGGAGCGCGGCGTTTCAAATGGCCAAAACCTGTAAATTGCACAAAAAATTCACAAATGACAAAATTTTCTCCAAATTTCTTGAAATTTGGGCTGGGAGTCCCCAATAAAGTACCATGCTCATCCAAAGAGGCTTTGGCCAAAATTTGGAGTGGATCGGGCGTTTTCTTTCGTTTTTGTGTTTTGGCCAACCGTCCTTGGAGCACCTTCGTTCTCACCGATATTTTTGACATTTCTCTCAAACCATGACACCTGTGTAAAATTTGAAGGAGGTTTTTCTTCCTTGGCATGTTTTGGACAAAAACCTCTCTCATTTTTCCAAAATTCATCTTTGACTTCTCTGAAACATCATTTGAGTGAAACTTGCCCCGATGTGTGAAACAAGGAATTTGGTCGAAATGAAGCGAAATGAAGGGGATAGGGGGCTTATAAATTTTGGGGAAATTTTTGGGAGTGGGGAGGGATGTTAGGAAGCAGGGGAAAGTGGAATCTCAGAGATTGAGTGAGGGGAAGGGGTCCAAAAGGGCAAATCACAGGCCAAACCTAGAAAATTGCCAAGTTGTAGGTAGAAACTAGGGTTTGTGCAAAAATGAGGAATTTGGCGGATTTAAGGGATGGGAAGTGTTTGATAAGGTACATGAAGGATAGGGGAAGGTGTATGAACATCAGGAAAACAAGTTTTTCCATTGATCTGACCATCCAAGAGAAATTGGCTTCAAAACCCTAGGAGAGGGAAATGAACTTGCCAAGGCACAACTGAAGCATGAACAAGATGTAAAATGACTCATTAGACACTGACATGATAATGACCACCCTATGAATGATGATAGGCTCAGCTGAATGATGACAAGACTGCCATTTGGACAACTTTAGAAGGAGTGAAAGCAAACCCTAGACCTAATGCCTAGTGACCAAATTTTGCTTGAAAACTCTTTGAAATGACAAAATTTGACCTTGACACTTCAGAATAACTTTGTAAGAGCATGTTTGATCACTGGAGGAAGGCTGTAAAGACTGACACTAACATTGGCTCCAATGGGGATGGTAGCTCCTTGGAGGTGCCAAGAATCGCAGACCTCTGGGAGAGCAGACTAGTGCCTTACAATTATTGGGCAATGGAGTCAAAAACTCAAGTTGAAATGCATGACTGAAAACTGACACAAACTAACTTAACAACAAGACTGAAAATTGACTCACAAAGGACTCATGACTCAACTAAAAACTGACTCAATAATTAAACACAACCGACCAACTGAAAATGATGCTCAAAGTGGAGCTTATTCATCAAAACCTACTCTAACAGTTTCATTCATCACCTGATCAAGTGAAATGAAACAACCAACGCAACCAAGTAAGCATCCCATCTGCTGTTGGAAATCTCCGCAAGTTCTCGCTTATGAATAACAAGAGAGAACTATTGAAAGGCAACTCCCATGACAACTTAGAAACAGATCCATTGAATGATATGAATTCTCTATCCGCCTCTAAAAACACTGCATAAGGATCATGAAATTCGAGCACACTAGAACTTAGCTCACCCAATGGATTACTTCTTTTCTCCTCATACCATGAATGCAAACTTTGATCTGAGCCTTGTGACGAGACCTCTGCTAAAAATGACAAAGAAACTGGCTGCCGGATCAAATTCATATCAGCACATGTTTCAAGCTCACATGTAATCAATGAAGAAAGACTTTGACTACAAACCTCATCCAAAACATCAGCTATTGGATCATGAAAAACTAGAGAAGACTGCTGCAACCCATTTTCTATTGGTTCTAATGTGATTACATGCTGCTCATTTTTCACTGAATATGGACTATGCAAGTTTCCCTTCAAAAACTGAAATGATTCGAAACAAAAAGGTAGGGAACCTTCTTGTATCATTTGATCTAATATGTCAACTTCCATGCCTTCATCTCCAACTTGACAACCAATGGAATTTGGGGGTTGCAAATCTGAATATGAGAAGTCTTGAACAAAATTTTCATTTCTCTCAAGATGGTCTAAATCAAGACTTGTTGACAGCTGATTTCTGATTGCATGGAAGTTGTCTCTAATGAACTGACATGAATCAAAACAAAAAGGCAAAGATCCCTCACTTACTTCAAATTTTGCTGCACTTTCCTCATCAATGTCATAGCTGATATGTGATGGCTGAACATTGTATTCAAGCTGCTGAAAATGAACTTTTTCCTCCCACCAACTAGCTGCTGATTCGTCTGCAAGATTAGTTTCTTTTTGTAGAACATAATCATCATCATACTGATCAAAATGAGGCAAACCATCATCAAACATACACATCATATCAACAACTCTCTCTTCTTCACAATGATCTATAAAACAATCACTATCAGATCTATGACAACTAGGATAAGAAACAAAATGTTTTGGATCAACAACTTTTTCTTCTTCAATCAACGAGCCATGAGCTAGAACATAATCATCATTACTTGCGTTGATCTTGTCTATCATCCTTTCCACTGCACTTACCAAAGAATCAAGTTTCACCTCTAGAGATGTTGATTCGACCGGATCTATGTTTTTCATCTCTTCTTCCTTCATCCTCGCCTTTCGGATCAGTAGATGCACCTCTACATTTACTGCACTGTTTTGCATCTCGTGAAGTGTTGCAATATCCCTTTCTCTCAACTGAAACTCCATCTCCGGATCAAAGGCACCCGGATAGTGCAAGAGAGCAGATCTAGGAGTAGGCCTTATATCAGCTGGCATTGAATAATAAACTTGGTTAAATCTGGCCGAAAACTGTTGTACTGTCTCCCATGGTAGTCTTTTCATCTGATTATACTCTTCTACAATCAAGAAAAGGTTCTGCCCGATCATCCACCTATCGAGAAAAACTTTGACGAACTGCTAGAAATCTGAGATGCTTGCATCAGGCAGGGCTTTGAACCAGCTCTTCACTTTGGCTTGCAAAGAAAGAGCAAAAAGCCTTATACTAACATCTTCATCATCAACTTCAAAAAGGTCTAGAAAATTCTCAAAACTTCTGACCATGTTGGCTCAGCATTGACATTCTTACGTTCACTATCAAACCTCAGCAAGTATAGATGCATAGTTTTGTGGGGGGGAAAGCATGGAGAACAGAAGGTAACAAACAAGGGGTTAATCCGATCTGGAATTTTTACAAGGTGTAGGGGTATGTACAGCAGGTATAGAATCAGGACTTGGTCGCGTTGAGGGTTCATCAAAAATTCGGGATAAAAAGGATCTTGATCTAAGCTCAAAAGCATGCAAATCTTTGGAATCTCACAATCTTCAAAGGGAAGGAATTCAACGAAGGCCGAGGATCTTTTCTCAAGGCATAGGTTATACTTTGCAAAGCCTTCTTTACATGTCTTTTGGGAAAGAGAAGAAATAAATTTACTGACCAAAGAACAAATGTCTTGGATGAAATTCCAACTTGAATACCTGATCTGCCATTTGTTCTTTCTATGGTTCTTTGCTGGTTGGGATCATCCTCCAGTGGAGTCTTTGGATCTGATCTTGAAACTGATTTAGAGTCGCCAAGTGAATGATTTCAGCCTTTCAAGTGTCTGATCGTTGTTCACCATCAACAATCAGATCTGAACTTGGTACATGTACTGGGGTAAAGAGTCAATGAAGTGCTATTTTCATAAGCTCACGGAGATCGATTGAAGTAGCGTTTATCTACTAACGCTGATGTAAAACAAGAGCGTGTTCGAAGGCTACTTGGCGTATCTTCAGACTCCATCTAAGATTTATGAAACACACACGTCAATGCGCAAATGATAAGTTTGTTCTCCCCAGTATGGTCGCCAATATGTTAGCGCTTGGAATTCACCTAGGCTGAGATAGACAAACTCTCAAGGCTACATCAAACCATTTCACCTCGTAGCTAGCCCTACGAAGTATGAGAAGGCTCTCTCGGGTCAGATTCGGTAGATCTTTCAATATGATAAGCTGACCAATTAAGAATAAAGATTTTAGGCTAGTAAATTGATAAGGGGGGTTGATTTAAAGATTTTTGGTTTTTTGGTGGCAAATTGGAGGGAGTGCAATTCAGGGTGCGGGGATTGAGCACAGTTTTTGCAGGGGGATCTTTGGGGCAAGGTAGGAGTGAGCGCTGATGCCTTAATCTGAGGTGGATGATCAGGGATGATAGAGAAGGAGCTAAAGAGGGCAAACAACCATTTGAATCCTCTCTAGATAGCAGAAAACATAAATTTTGAACAAACTAAAAAGCTGAGCATGTCAAAGCATGTATTCAAACTTTACCACTTCATCTGTCCAAATAGAAGCAAAAAAGAGATGTGGAATACATAAACAAACTTACAAGAACATGTAGAGAACACACCATCAACACAACAATCCACAAGAATCCACAAGGATGTCTGCAAAACCCTGGCCTTCCTTTTCTTTAAATTGCAGAGATAGATGTACAATATACAACAAAGCTTTATCCCACAAGAGTCCAACCTTCCAACCTCTCAAAATGACTAAGAAAACACATAATATAGGCAAGCTAACCTCTTCCCTTGCCTCTAGGGGTCGAGCTCATCCTTCTAGAAGCAGTTTGAACTAATTCCAAACTAAGCACTAGATAATAGGCAGCTCAACAACTTGCCTCTATTACTTAGCTAACTGATTCATGCATTAATTATTCACTTTTTTACATCAAGGAAGCTTCTAGAAGGGTAAAGAGAGATAAAATCTATCAAAGTGCCATGAAAATATTACATTTACCCATCATCTACAAGTAAAAATGGTCAACCATAGTCAAAACAGTGTTTTTTCACAAAAAAGGTCAATTCTGGCAAAGCTGGCTCTCATGGTCGCGCCCCCTGTTCACATGCTGCGCCCCTTTGCAGCAACTTTTGAGTGGGTTCCACTGGTCCAAATCAGGTGCAAGATGGCTCATTGGAAAGCTTGGTCTGTCTACTTTCCATTCCAAGTGGAATTTCTGAATTTGGAGTTGTTTTGCCCCTTCAAAAACCATTTCTCCCAAGGTCACTTTCTGCAACTCAAAAAGTGGGCAGAAAGTCATTTTTTTGATGTATTTTGAGCTTTGTCCCGAAAGGGGCTTGACTTAAACCAAGTATGACACGGAAGAGGGATGACAGTGCGATAAGGCAAGTCCCGAAAGGGGCTTGACTTAAACCAAGTATCACGCGCGCGCTTTATTTTTGTACATACGTATGCTTTCAGTAGTGTGTTGTGTGTGCGTGTTTGTTTAGTTTTTATCTCAGTGTGTCGGCATGATTTCCGCTTATTGTGTCTTTTGCTTCTTGAACAGATGTCTGGATCGCCTTACGTTGGTTTCGCTGATGGTGCTTCCCGCAGTACTTGTGACTTGTCATCTGCGGCATGGGTGATCTATGATCCTCATGGTGAGTTAGTAGATATTAAAGGGGTGTGTCTGGGTTGTACGATGAACAATGTGGCTGAATATAGTGCTGTGATTGAATTATTAGCTGAGGCGATTAACCTCGGCATTCGCAAATTGGTTGTAAACTTGGATTCTCAACTTGTAGTCCACCAGCTCAACGGACGTTATTCCGTCAGAGATCATCGCATTTTAAATTTGTATTTACGTGTTAAGTTATTGGAAAGAGATTTTGATTTTATTACTTATCAGCATATTCCAAGACGATTTAATGTAGTAACCGATGCATTAGCTAACTATGTATTGGACAGACATTTGCATAATATGTGAATCAACATAATACAAGAAGCATAAAAAACAATAAACCATAACAACATGTATATATGTATATGTATATATATATATATATATATCGTGTGGCGCACTGAGGCGCTCAAAAAATAAGTGTACATGTCTGGATAGAGTCTGTGTTCTCCGTACATCTGAGACACATGTCTCTAAAAAAATATGCAGAAAAGTAAAGCCTAGGAGTCTAATCACAGTGGTGCTCATGATAGCACGTCACCGCATGCACCAATCGCCTCAACAGGCGATGGACGCGAGTCGGCACCCCCACTGTGTGCCTCTGATATGCAAAGGGCACGTCCGCCAATCTAGCATAACCCAGAATCCCTTGGGTGAGCCCCTCGAGATTCTGTATCAGCTCTTCCCCCACGGTACCCCCTGCTTGAGGGTCAGCTATAGGTTGGCCCCTCCACGCTATAGGAGACAGGCCGACTGGTCGCTCTGTGCCAACATCTGCATACACATACAACCGTCATCAGAACAGGCATGCATTTAAAAAGGAAAAACAATGAAAATACATAAAAAATCAAAAACATGGAGTTCATACCTAACTCCTCCTCCCGTTCCTCTCCCTCTGGTAGTGGAAGGTCTAGGTCCCCCATGAAATTGGTCCCCGCGTACCGCCAATCCTCTACTACGATCAGCTGTCGGAGAAGCCATATGAATAATTAAGGCCGCCATGACATCTCTTGACCCCCTCCTCCTCTGGGCATCAATGCTGCCCAACGAGCCATCCTAGGCTCTCGTGGCAATGGATCAGCCACTACAACTCCCTGGATCTGGAAAAGTGGTAATCGTTCCAAGAAGAATGACACCACAATTGAGCCATACACGAACTGTTTCACCCCTGCACACTTACAATTTGTGAGCTACCTTTTGATATTGGTAGTCACAGCTGTAGCCCAAAAGATGGTGGGGCTGAGGCATTCTGTTGCTAGTAGCAGATTATTTTTGCTCGCCTCATGGGACGCTTGTACCCCAGCTGCACGCGTGATGGTGAATAGAATCGCCTTGAGTGTTAAGTCCTGGATGGTGTTGATAGCCACCTTGGCACTGTTCCTCCCAAATTGTGCTTCCGGACACACTCGGGCCTTTACCTCGCCTACCTTCTCTCCAGAAGGTCTACTTCCAGTCAAAATGGGAATTGCCCCTCTCCGTGACAGCCCAGTAATGAAGTATACATCGGATACCTCCAGCTCTAAGGTCTGGCCCCGTAGACGAAATACTTGGTCGTCCACGTCCCAAGCATCAATTATGAACTGTAAAAATTCAGGTTGAGATCGCATATATGATGTGAGGAAGAACTTTTTGAGGCCACAGTCCCTCAAAGCATTCATACACCCCACATCTTCAATGGCCAAGGTGTCCATGGCATCGTGTTCTCGTTCTTTCCACTCTACCACCATTTTTGCTTGTTTCCTGCACCCACAAGGATAAATAAACCATCATTAGAACCTTGGTAAATTTATAAACCGGAAGGAATTCAAATGCAATGGAAAATCTATCAAAAAGTTTGAGTTGTGCGGTTAGCACGACCCCTTTGGGTAATTTACCCCATTAGCGTGGGTCCGTGCCGGATACCCGCGCTAATGGGCGAAGCCCTAAATTTTGAAATCCTCCTTGCAGAGGCTTAATCAGGGACCAAATGCATGAAAAATGGTATGGAAATGGAGCTAAGGGAAGCGCCTCTTACTTGGAGCCAACAGAATCTCGAATGGTCGCAAGGATTGACTATAATCACCACCTGAAGTTTGCTCCCCAAATAGACCACTCCCACTGTTCAAGAGGTAAAAAGTAAAAGTAATTCTATTTTTTACATTTTCACCCTATTTATAAACTTTTTGACTTATTTTTGGGTTTAAAAAGGTTATTTTTGAACATTTTAATATATTTTTGGTCGAAAATGGATTTTACGCTTGCTTCTTGTGCAGTGACAGGTCTTTTACGCAACTTCGATGGTGAAATGAGTTGTATTTTATACTTTTTCAGACTCAGTAAATACACGAAAAAGTCACTATGGAGTCATATTTCAGCTCTTTTCTGAATCGCTAAACATGAAAAGATTGCCGGGTTGTTCCTCTTGACTCGTTAAACGTAAAATAAGAGGTGGTCGTCTTTAAACTCTTTTCCAACTGTATAAAAAATGAAAATATCATCGGGCCTTTGTCGTTTCAGGTTTGTTAATGGTAACGAAACGACATGATATCGATCGCTTTTTTGCTTTTTTGGGTCGGTGTCACTAACGAAAATTACTCCTCGGTCGTAATGGCCGGGCGGTTCTTTCGAGCATAGTTTTATACTTTTTCGGGCTCGAGAAACAAAACTTTACGAAAAAGGACACCCCTGGAGTTTTCTTTTTGTTGTCTTTTCAAACTCTCTAAACATGAAAAGACGCTGAGTTTTTCCTTTGTCAGACTCGTTAAAACTTTAATGACATCGGGTTTCACCTCTCAAGCATATGCTATCCCCGTTAAGCTTGCCATCCAAAAATAACTGGGGTACTCGCCAGGAATGGTGGGGGAATAGAGGAATCATAATCATCGTCGTCGGCAGTATGTCGCTCTTAAACATGGCACTTACCCGCATTCGTGTCTGGGTGGGGACACCTCATCTTGTTTCGCACTTGCCTCTATGGGTTTGGGTTATCCTATTTGACCATTCATCTGCTCATTGCCTTGTCTTCATGACCCCTGATCATTTGACATCAAATACTGCCAAATCCGCTGTTGTGCCGCCGATATGTTCAAGAGAAGTTGACCTCTACAGAATACTCAACCTCCCTCTGATATCTCACACAAAACATGTTGTCTCTCTCTATCTCGTGTCGATGATGTGGGAAACATTATGGCCCACCTTCGATCAAGATCACTTCATGTCGAGTTCAGCTCATTATCCAGGAAGATGACCTAGAGACTCCCTTCAGGTACCTTGGAGCCTGCATGCCTCAATGGTAGGTTCTTCATGTTCGACGCGAGGTTTTCATTATTGGCCTTCGATCGAATGATTCTACGAGTGTTCGACACTGGCTCATTGATTCACACATCGTGGATTGTACCTATAGTACCTTGAGGACCATCGTCATTATTGGTGGTACCTCTCGCGTTTGTTAACAGTTTTCATCATTGACTGGTAATCAGACGATGTTCATGCATGTTCGAATCCAACTGATATATTCGCATGCCTGAACTTGTACTCTGTTTGGGTCGAGATGGAGCGCAAGACCCTGGATTTTGTTTATTGGGATCCAGGTTGTGATTTGTGGCTCATTATGATCATTACATGACTCATTCATTGGATGGCTGCGACCATGCCTGAGTCTATTCATCGATCCCCTTTAGATGGCTGCACCCATACCTTGGATCTAGATTGTTATATACTCTGTTACGGATGGCTGTGCCCATACCACATATATAATGTACTTGAGATATCAGCTGTATTTCTTTACGCAGGTTCTCCGGCGGCCGTGTTTTCAGTCCCACATGTTCTTGTAAAGCATTTCACCCCTCTCTCTCTCGGGCCTCATGCTTTAGGGGGCATCTATTACACAGTAATTTGTCACCGTTTGTCACCATCCCTGTTACCCCTCTCCTCCACCTTGGAGGACTCATTCCGGGACTTGTGAGAAGTGACAAGACTTGAAACCACTTGCATCATTCCCCTATGAATATGAGCTTCATATGCCTTGAAGACATCTCCTGCAGCTTGCCCTTAAAAATAGCCCTTTTTACATTAGCGCTGGGCCACTGTGTTCTTCTCGCACCAATGGGGAAAATCCTATAAAAGGGGCGCGCTATTAGCGCTCTGTCCTAGAGTCGCAATCGCGCCAACCTATTTGGGCAAAGTTTTTAACCAGTCAACCTCCAAAATTTCTCTCCAACTCATTCACCAACTGAATCTATGTTAAGTGATGATGATTTGGCTTCGAATCTCCTTGAATGGGAAGTAGTTTGCCACCCTTCCATGGAAGTTTCCAAGTGATGAGGCCAAATCCATTATTGTTGTGATTGATCTTATCCCTTACTTTCCATCTATAAAAGCTTGTCTCCATGCCTTGAGCAGGCTAGTGGTAGTGATACTGGTGCTGAAAGGAAGATATCAAGAGATTAGAGTTGCAAGAGCCTTCTTTGTGTCCA